>VZRS01013116.1:0-41144 GCA_013398055.1 Ifrita kowaldi | reverse complement strand
GGCCGCCGAGCTGCGGGGAGGGCCCGGAGCAGCCCGCCCGTGTGGCGGCCGGGGCAGCCCGGGGGCGGCCGCGGGCCATTGTTCGCCGTCCGCGCTGTGCCGGGATGGGAGCGGGTTCCGGGGGCAGGGAAAGCAGCCGGGACCCCGATCCTCAGGGAGTCCCGCTGGCAG
Source organism: Ifrita kowaldi (assembly GCA_013398055.1). Classification (NCBI taxonomy): domain Eukaryota; kingdom Metazoa; phylum Chordata; class Aves; order Passeriformes; family Cinclosomatidae; genus Ifrita; species Ifrita kowaldi. The sequence goes on along the minus strand of VZRS01013116.1, from coordinate 40,973 downwards.
CGGCTGGGTGCCCTGTCCCAGCGGGTGGCGGGCGGTACCCCAGTGAGCCTGTTCCCGTCCCGCTGCCCCGGCCGCGGGCGGGGAGTGTCTGGGTGCCTGAGGCTGCTGCTCGGGCTGTTTGAGCCCCTCCTTGACCCCGCATCGGTGATGCTGGGGGAAGGGGTCTCCTTCCCTGGCAACGCCATTGTGCCCGGATAGCCCGCCGGCTCCTGGTGTCCCTCGCGGGTGTGGACTGGGAACGGGCTCCGAGGAGAGGGGCTCGGCCCCGGCAGTCACCGCTCCTGGCAATGGTAAATCGTAGAGTCGTTTAGGTTGGAAAAGATCTTTAAATCGTCAAGTCCAAGCGTTAATCCAGCACTGCCAAGTCCACAGCGTACAAGGAGACGGATGAACAAACAGTGCTCTCCAGGGGCCTCTCCAGGGGCAGTTGAGAGAAACAGCATCAGTGGAGATACTGCGGTCCCTGTATCTACATACGTGGTTTGGTCATAGGCAAGTAATATTCTGGTGCGGGATAATAAATCCAAATATACACACCGTCTCTTAAAAATACTTTTACACATGGATGAAGTGTCGGCTACCTTCTTTTTTCCCCTCTCCAACAAAGTATAGATAAATTAGATTATTTTTTACAAGCATTAGGGCACATTGCACTCACAAGATAGCACTTTCCTACAGCCTGTTACCAGGTGCTGTTCCACAATACAGAGACTTCTGCCATGAAACGCTGAAGCTTGCCCTGGGGGGGAAAAAAAGCCACAACACAAAAACAAAACCTTATCTTCTGCAAGGCATTTTAGTGAGATATCTGATTGATGTCTCAGTGAAATACACAGTATTGCATCCCCCAACTACATACAGCTGTTCATTTATATATTAAATGGTAGTGACAATAGTCCAATAATTACAGGACTACTGTAAAACAGTATTGTGTCAGATTAGATTTGGAAAGCTGCTTTTTTCTACCCTTTTTTTCCACCCTTTTAAGTAGGAAAACATTAAGATAGTTTTATATACCAAACCAAAGGAACAAAAGGAAGACAAGTAAGAAGCAGAGTCTGCTCATCCGGGATATGTATTTGACTAGGTATGTATATGAGGAGCACAAAATATAACCCACATTGCACAGTATACAAAACTGTAATAAAACCACCTGAGATTTATATTTCTATGTATGGCTTTTAAGACAAAATTCTACCTGGGGCAAAAGTTTACTGAAGTCACTTGTTCTGAGAACATATATATTTTGAAGGATGAATACCTGAAGATATGAAAGTAAATTGAAAAGGTGATAGTTGCCAAAAATACGTTGTGCCAGGCTCTGTGAGCTGGTAAATTTTATGGATACTTGGTTTTCTATAGAGAAGACTTAGAGGAAGCATCATCTCTCTGGATTTCACTGAAGTATTTAGTAGACTACAAAATCTTTTTAGTTAAACCAAACATAAATAAATAAACGAACAAATAAATAAATAAGATTAATAATAAGAATGGCAGGATGGATAAGGAACCAGATAAATGAGTTAGTGCTGAAGAGATTTTACTTGTACTCACCATATTCAGGCCCTACTTTTACATCAATGGGATGAGGTCCATAACTTTCCTCTACTTCTCCCCAAGGATAGTGCTCTTCTGAGAAGTAGCTAAATCCTATGGAATAAGGGGTGGAGAACGGGATAGTTTTGGCTGTGATAGAGTTAATTTTCTTCACAGTAACTACTGTGTGACTGTGGTTTGGATTTGTGCTGATACAGGGTTGGTAATTCAGGGATGTTTTAGTCACTGCAGAGCAGGGCTCACACAGCTTCAAGGCCTTTTTGCTTCTCACCCCTCACCACCAACAAGGGGCCTGGGAGTGCACAAGGAGTTGGGAGGGGACACAGCTGGGACAGCTGAGCCCAACTGACCACAGGGATATTCTATATGACATCATGCTCAGCGTGTAGTGCTAGGGGAAAAAGGGAGAGGAGGACATTTGGGGTGATGGCATTTGTCTTCCCAAGTCACTGTTACACGTGACAATGCCCAGCTTTCCTGGGGATGGCTCAACACCTGTCTGCCCATGGGAAATGGTGAATGAATTCCTTGTCTTGCTTTGCTTGTATGCATGACTTTTGCTTTCCCTATTAAAATGTGTTTGTCTCAACCCATGAGTTTTCTCACTTTTACCCTCTGACTCTCTCCCCTATCACATCAGGAGAGGGTGGGGGAAGAGTGAGTAGCTGCATGAGGCTGAGTTTTCTGCCGAGGTTAAACCGTGACAACCGAGAGTAAGTTTCATAGGGATTTATGAATCTCTAATATTTTTCTGTTTGTTTTCTCATGTTCCTGAAGCATTTAGTTATTTATGTCCTCTACCTAGTCAAAATTGATCCCCCCACCCCTCAAAAAAGGATAGTTGTGATAAGAATTATCCCTGAATATTATGTTTCACAAAGAAAAAAAATTACACAAGAGAATGCTGTAGAACATGATTTCCATAGGAGCACAAGGAACTAAAATATTAGAATAACCTTGCATTGCAGCTGAAAGCACTGGGCGTAGGAGAGGTACAGGAGAAAGAACCTGGGTCAGAAGGAGGCTAAAAATGAAGTATGGTTATGAAAAGGCATAGGATTTCTAGAACATATCAGAGAATGCAATATAAGACTAAAATCATGTATAAAGCAAATAGGAAGAACTGTATTTTACAGATTTCTCTACCCTTGTATTGGGTATAGAAGCTGATAGTCAAGCAACCGTAGAAAATAATTTCCAGCTTTATAATGAAGACAGCCCTAATTCAGCACCATGCATGCTAAGTAGGGGGAAAAAATGTTGTAAGTTCTGAAAAGCCCTGTGGACTCTCTTAATGCCTAACAAGATTTGCTGTATGGATGCAAATTCAGTTCACTTGAAAAGAAAGTATGTCCTCAAAAGCTTTATGATGTGTCCATGTACACATGGCCATACCCTCACATAAGTGTATGATTTCCTATGCTAAAGCTGTAATCGTAGGACATCAAAACTTGTGCTTTTCATCTGATTGCATTCAAAGCAGAAAACCAAGGTTGTTCACTTTCATAGAAATACAGCATCACAGACAGCAATAAAAGATATTACAAGTATTTCATAGAGACTTCTAATTCCTATAAGTTTATTGCTTGTTATAATCTTCAGAATCAAAGATATTAATATTTTCAGGTTTAAGAACTAAAACCATCAGTAAAAGATCTCATATCGAGAAGATTAAGTGAAATTCAAAACATTTGACTGTCCTTGTAGCTCTTTAATGACACATACTATCTGTCTAATAAGCATTTACTTGTCTGTCTTTCCTGGAGTTTTCTTCAGCCTGCACCAAATTATCTGGTCATGGACCTAGGCTTAAGGAGGTGCATTTTGTTAACTCCACCCATCGGACTAAAGTAATAATCACAGATGACAGCAGATACACTTCCTTCATAGTTTGACTTCTCCATTCTTGATCATGAATATTAGTCAGAGGAAATTAGTGATGAAAATAAATAAGAGTGCCAAAGGATAATCCTAATCCTGGAAAGATTTGTATATTTACTTAATTTTAAACACCAAGCATAGCCCTCGATGCTGTAGGTAAGTACATTTAGGGTCTGCATAATCAGAATTTAAGAACAGATTCCTGTGGCATCAGATTTCACCTTTAATTTTGGCTTTTAATGCAGAAAGATTGAAAATCAGGAGCTTTGTAATACTTTTCAAGCTTTCCCAGAATGAGGGAGGATACAGGGATCCAAATGCACTTCCATAAAGCTATCGACAGGTCACACTTCAGGCAGACTTACAGTTATGATAGCTTAGAAAAACATTCCACTGTGTATTCCCCAAGCAGTCTTGAAATACCTCAAGCAAATTAGAAACCCCATGAAATTTAATATTGCTTTAAAGACAAATGAGAGTTTCAAGATATTATCAGTGTTTTTAGTAAATCCTATTTTCAATTTATCCTTCTGAAAGCAGATACACAATATAATGATCTAATTTTTCATTTCGATGTTAACACCTGCTGCTAGGAAACTGCATTCTTCATTAAAATGCAAGTACTTTATGGAATGAAAATATATGTTCCTTGTGAATGACTTTTTTTTTATTTTGAAGGAGTGTTTTAAATGATCAGTGTGGGGAACCACAGTGAGGCACATCCTCTCAGTGGCTAGGCAGGTCCATGGGGAAAGGGATGGGGACTGGTCAGTGTCAGAGACACAAGACATCAGCCCAGGCTGGGCTTGTGCCTGGGGAGGCAAAGTTGTGGGAAGCTGTAGTTCATCCTTGCTGAGGCAATGCTGGGGCAGGGACTGATGGCCCCTGTGGGGCTGAGATGGGGTCCTGGGCTGTGGGCAGGGCTGGGGGAGCCCGGGGGGTGGCCAGGAACAGGCAGGACTGGTGGTGCCCTCCAGGCCCTGACAATATGAAAGCAGTTTTAAAAACATGAGTGCTTTAAGTGCACAGGCTGACTCCCTATAATTCATTCTGGTTTGTTAGTGGTGGACTCCAGCTCAGCTTTGGGTTTGTTTTTTCTGTATTTAGCTCTTCTTATCTTTTTCTCTTTTTTTTTTTTTTTGTTTTTGGTACAATGCATAATACATGTCCCCATAGCCAGGAACAGCAAAACTAGAATAAAGCACAAGATCTTTTCAACTGTCTCCCATATTAATTGCAGAAACCAAAAAGCTGGTAAATTATGCAGATCTAAATATAAATATTATGTGTATAAGTATAAATATATAAATGTACAGATCTCTTCACTCCCAGTGACAGGACTTGAGGACACAGCATGAAGCTGAGTCAAGGGAGGTTTAGGTTGGATATGAGGAAAAGATTTTTCACACAGAGAGTGGTTTAGCACTGAAACAGGCTCCCCAGGGAAGTGCTCACAGCCCCAAGCCTAACAGAGTTCAAGAAGTATTTGCATAACACTCTGGCACATGGTGTGACTCTTGGGGTGTCCTGTGCAAGGCCAGGAGTTGGACTGGATGATCCTGATGGGACCCTTGCAACTCAGCATGTTCTGTGACTCTATAAGGCTTTCTTCTTGCACATCAGTATTAATTTTGAACCATTCATTGTACATAAACATTGGTACCATCCTCTATTTTAATATGGAAAAACTTGACAAGAAAACTGACATACATATTTATATAGAAAAGTCCTTCAAAATGCAGAGCTGAATTTATAGCCTCGGAAATGGAGTATAGAATGGATTGTTTTTCTTTGCTCACTGTGGCTTTTACATTAGGCTCAAAAAGATGGCACTGATACCACCTGTGTTATTCACAACCAAGGATTTTAGATGCTAGGTTGGTCTTGTGACATTTGCTGCACTCATGTTCTGCTCAGCTTTTGTGACCTGGTGAATGAGATTTTGGATCTGGGGATCAGTGATAAACCATCACAGGTCACAGCAGAGGTTTTGCTGCAGTAGGAAATGTGGGCAGTACTTCCTGTTCTGGAGACATTCAAAACTCCCACTGAAGTCAATGGGGATTTGGGAAGCAATGACCACATTGCTAAGGCCTGAATAGGGCTGGGAACGTAGGCTGAGAGGATGTTCCATGCAATTGTTCTAAAGTTTCTGTTGTTGGCAATATTTTTCTCCGAGTAATTCACACTCATTTCTCATCTATTTTCAGGCATTTAATGTCAGCTTTCAATAAGAAAGGCAAAGCTGACTTGCCCACTTGATTCTAAATAACAAAATTTACCTGAATTACAGTTATTATATTTGTAGTTTAAAAACCCTTCTTTTGTTATGATTATGAAGCAGAAATTTTTTATGAAGTTTTCTTTTTCCATAGAGTGCAAGGCTGTTATTTGAATCAAGCCTCTGAACAGCATCCATGTGAAGAGATACACTAGGGGAATTGTGGTTCAGGGAAACTGTACATTGACTGACTGTCAGTGGAAAAGAGACTGGAAAAGCTAATCTGTTTCAAGACATCTTGGGGGCTTGGAATGCATGGTAGGGGGTGGGTCAGACCTTGCTCTGGTGAGGTGGTGCCCTGTCCCCCATTAACGCCCCCAGTCCCACAGTGTCTGTCAGTCATGGCACACTGGAGGCAGCCCCAGTTTTGCCTAACCCAGTCCCTGAGTGGCCGAGAGACTGGAAGTCCCTCCTGGGAGGAAGGCCCAGAACGGGCCAAAAGGGTTTAAGAAGGGTCACTACACGGCAAGCACACTGTCCTTTAACCCTGCCTTCATCTTGGAGCTTTACATCGCTGGAAACCAGGAGTTGGTAGCTGTATGTCTGTTTTTCTATATCTTTCTTGTCTTTCTGTTTTTCTCCCTTTCTTCTTCTTCTAACTGTCGTCTCTCAGAAGGTAACATTGAACAGATTATTAGGTTTTCTATGTTCAATGGGATAAATCTATGCTATGATAAGTGATGTTATTGTAGTATTTACTCTTCTGCCAATGTTCTTTAATTGTCTATAGTTTGCCAGTAAACTTTTGTGTATTTTTACCTCTTGAGAATATTTGGTTGGAATTTTCTCCTTTGCGTCTACCCAGAGCAAAAGAACCTTGGTTTAGCCCAAGGTTTAAGAGACCGGGGTGTAACACAGAATTTTTAACCCTCTGGAGCCAGCTGTATTCCTCAAAAGAAGGGTTAAGGACATACATTTGCACCCGACGCAAATTTCCCTAACTCCATTACTGTCAAGTGAAATGCAGTGATAGACTCAAGTGAAAGATTTGACTGCATGAAGCTGCCTTACCATTACACAATCAATACTCAGAGTAAACAACTCATGTCTTTTTGTGGAAAGCCATCAGACAAGGTACTGGTAACAATGAATTCCTGCGTATATGAATTAATTGGGTTTTGTTTTCCAGAAGTATTTTTTGCTATGTTAATTTTTTTTTTCAGTAAGCTCGTAGAACAAACAATGACTTTCTAGGATGTAATTGTCTCTCCTTTCAGTTTTTCATCAGAACAAATTTCTGTTTGCTAAATCAACCTGATTTACTAATTAGCATCTGGATCTTATGTACACACTATGCACACACACAATAATACCACAATTATATTATATTAGCTTTTTAAGGGCTCATCTAATTTTACTCTATACATAATCCTTGAAAATTAGATTTGCATAAAGTTATTTAAATAGACAGGGCAAACTAGAAGTATATAATTATGTGTAGCTCTGAAATAAATACATTTTCAGTTTTCCATTTCCATAGCTGAGTTCATAATTTAGCCCCTAAGTATCTGAATTAGTAAAAAAATGACAGTATTCCGCTGTCATATATGTACTTACACAGAATTTGCAGACAAGGTCTCCTTTGTTCTACTTAGTGGATTACCTATGGAGTGAGTAAACCTTGATCCTCTTCTAGAAGCTGGAGGAAAGGGAGAAGCTGAGAGGCACTCTCCACTCTAGTCCATTTAAACAACTAAAGATACTTTTTTCTATCAAGATTTCTACTGCTTCCAATGTGCAGAACTTGGGCTCCTAAACTTGGTTCTCTACATTCTACTGAAATGTGATGCTTGTAATAATAACTTTAAGACTGCAACAAATGTATCTACCTATCTTTCAAAGTGAACCTTTTCTTCAGACTCACTGTTTGTCTGAGACCAGCCTATGAAATTACTTTTAGAGATTTTAACAATTCTCCAAAGAGAGTTCATAATTATGGGTTTGCATGATAATGATCCCTGAGGCACAATGATGTAAATACACTCCTTCTTGGTTTTGTCTATCAATTTTCTACACCTTGTAGATATATTTCTGTAACCTACTAGTTCTGTTGTAGACTTTGAATTGCCAATACATAAGCATGCTGTTCGATGTCCATACATACTGGCAATACGTGTTACCACTTATGACGATTTTACCATGTTTGCTAATATTTGTTAGTTGTATAAGGCCATGTTCAGCAGTCAAGTGATTACGCAGGAAACTTAGTTTGCATAAAGAAAAATAAACTGAGTCTTCTCCATGACAAAGCTGTTAAGTGTGTGAGGATAACAATAACACATTGGTTGAATGGAAGCTGAAGCAGTTTCAGGATCTGATAGCACACACTCTGGCTGTTAAATGTAATCATGTATCTATATACTGATCAAGAAGGTGGTGCTTATAAATTTTCATCTTGGATGACCAATACTGTCTGAGAAGCTGGGTACTAGTTAATTATTTTAACACACATTATGTAATCTCATAGTTTCACATTCACTTGACATTTGTGAAAGTTATAGCCCTTTGCTTAAAGTTAAATATGTTGTTGGAACTTTTCACTACTGCATCAAGCTCTGCACTTGCTTTTAGAGGGCTCTTAAAGGAAAAAACCCGCAGTCCCAGCATTCAAAGAAGAATGTGGGAGGCAGTATTATGACAATGACTCTATTTTGGGAATTAGAAGGACTCCAGCCAACAACAGAATGAGATCCTAGAACAACTTTCCCAAAGCTATTTGGAGAAACAAATTAAGCCAACGAGTTTTTAGACTGAGTTGACAAATTAATGAGGTGGATGACACATAGATACTTGCAATACCAGGACCCTATAGAATACCAGGAAGTCCCTTTGAACTGTAGAAAACCATCAAAAATTCTAACACAAAGACAGCACAAGGAGCAAAGAGAAGGAGATGTGTCAGAGATAGACAGCCATCATGTCAGCCAGGATAGTTTACAAAGACTCTGGGCAGCATGGATGCCTCTAGGCAACAGATCCTGCCCTAAGTTAAGCAGTCCTCCAGGATGCTCAGAAGAAAATGAAGGCAACATTAACAAACTAACTTGAATCATCTGCTGAACAAATAGCAAATTATGACTGGCTCATACTTGAGAAAAATGGCCAGAGTGAGCAGCTCAGGAGCAATGCATAAACCCTAACACAGCTGCATAAAGAACTCACTGAATAAGTCTGGATAATAGGACAGCACATAAAAATCAGACTGTTTGCAGATAAATTTCAATAGGAAAAAGCAAAAAAATAAAAGGTTACATTCTCTGAATAAATGCTTTACTGCAACTACATTTCCCAGCTCTAATGAAGAGAGTTTGCTCTAGCAGCAGAGAGAATAGGGCTGTGATGATAGATGATCATTTACTCATTTAAAGCTGCAAGGATATTCTCTTCCATACCTGAATTTTACCCATTGCCAAATGAAAAGGACATCCTTAAGTCATTTAATATTACATGAAATGTGGAGTCCAAACAAATCAAGCAGATTTTCAATCAACACTCAGGGAAGACATGGCCAGGCCAACAGTGGAAGGAGCAACTTCTTCAGTGCTGGGCATCAGGAGAGGGAGCAGTGCAAGCCCCCCTTTCCCTGCCCCCATTGCCACTGCAGCTGCAGTTCAGCCTAAGCCCTTAAGAGTAATTCCAATTTGACAGCTTGCATGGGTGTGAATACATTTAAGTAAAAAGAAACCCTGCCAACTTTAGATGAATTAAACAACTGTGACACACACTGGGCCAGATTCTCTAATGCACAACAAATTTGCAACTGTGATTGTTAACTGGAGTCCCCGTTCATTTTTAATACTGCAGTTAACAAAGCTGTATACAGATGCAGTGATTGCTGTAGAGGTTAGAATGTTTCAGTGTTTCTCTCTGAGGCTGCCTTTTGCAGTGGATTTTCATATCACATTTTTAAAATGGTAGTCTGGATTGAGGGCTATATTTGCATTTGCATGTCTAGTATCTGCTATTTATCCTTTCAAAAGCTTTCTGATATGTTGTGATACACACATATAACACTTCTAGGCAGAGAGTGTGTTCCACTAACTGATCTCTTTTTGGCTCTTAATTAATGTCTCAAAGAATGTTTCCATGGTAAACATAAAAAACTAAACTTCAGAAAAGTTTTTGTGGTGTTATTCTAAACAACTTCTACTTCTACTTTTTTATTCACTTACCTATGGAAAGCAAAAAGGAGTTAAAACTTGGGAGCAAATAACAAGTTGCATAATGTTTCTGCAGAAGCCAATGAAATCCAAAATATCCGTGTCTGTCATTTGTTTGCTGAATCAAATATTTCAGAAGAAATGTAATATGTCAGTTTTAAATTTTCAAATGTCACTGTTCAATAGAAAATGTCATCTTTTCAGCAGGAACATGGAACTTAACAACAGCATAATGAAAGTCCAGTGAACTTCTGGATATGAATTTGACCTACCCGTGGTTCATTCTTCATGTCTGTGAAGGATTCTGGTAGGCTTGAGGAACTGAAAGGTAATATGAGCCAGGCTGGGGACACACAGGGACTCAACACATGCAGTTCCATTGGTTTCTAGCTGGGAGGGTGTTGGTACCCAAAGTGCAGGAGACATTGTCCTGCCTGTTTTAAAAGATTTATCCCCCCTGGACAACACTGGTTTTGACCTCTGTCCATGGAAAAAATTGCCAGCACTCTGGGAAGAGTTTGAATCTAGAAAGGTTTGAACCAGATGATAGAGTAGTTTGTAGTGGTGTCACAGGGTGAAGAATTTAGAGGTTTTGGGGTTGTTTATGTAGTAAATAGATAAAAGCTAAAAATGCCAAGATGGAGGACAGTTGTTGTTCTCCAGGGCTCCTTCTCCTTCTTCTATACCTCCATGTCTTGCAGCAAAAGTGATTTAGAGTGATTGGATGAAAAATTCCGCAGTTCCTGTCCACGCAGGAGCTGGGTTTGGCATTGGCAGGGCAGGGCATTGGCAGAAAAGTGAAAATATATTTCGTTTCAAACTTCTGTTGGGTCAATTACCTTTAAAAGGGCCCTGAATTTGTGATAAGGTCTCTCTTTTTTGCGCGCATCTTTTGAACTCTCTGCAGGGTGCTGTGTCCAGCACTCTGTTTCTCTGATAACGCTAATTAAAACAACTATCTGAAGCAAAGAATCCGAAGACTCCTCTCGTCTTTTCAACTTTCTGGCCAGGACTCTGTAGGCCTCCCCCATCGGGGGAGTTACACATATCACAGTAGAAGTGATAGGAGGGTACTCTTGTAGCCCAAATATTAAATATTGAAATCTGAGAGAAATCTTTAAATTAAGATTGAATGTTTTGCTGTCATGTACAGATGTAATCAGCTTTGATCAGCTCTTTTCTGGCAGAAAAAGAATTATTAAGAAAGTGGTAGGAATGAGGCAGCTGTTTAGAAGATGGCATCTTTCTCTTCAACAGGTTCTGCTCCTCTGGGTGAGGGACTATGCTCATGAATCTTTCTTTTGGAACAGGATTTGAAGCCAAGTACCTAAAATCTGAGTGGTAGAACTGTGCAACCTTTTTTTATGTCCACACATCCGCATTCTTCCTGATTCCAATAATACTATGCTCTTTTTGACTAAGTGCATCTCTGGAAGGTAAAAATAAAGGAAGGGTCCTTTCTTTTCGGTTAAGCAGGTACTTACCAGGAAACCTATATCTGTGAACATGCAAAAGATGTTCTGCTCATATTTGTTCATTCAGGAGTTTACACTGTGTTTATTCCTCTGAAATGACAGTTCCATGCAAAGTACCTTGTCTGTGTTATGTATTGTCAATAAACATGTTTCTGTTATTGAACATTGATAGGATCAAAGCAGGAAGAAAAGCACTTTGTATTCCAAATCAAACTTCAGATGACAAGGGCCAATGAAAACACCTTAATGAATGCTTTTAAGAAGACCTTAAGTGAGGATTGAGAGAAGTAGAGTAATAAGAACAGAATAATAGTGTCATTTTGAGGGCATTTGAGAACAGGATCACATTTATACCACATTTCTATGAGAAGTGTAAGCCAAGAACAGCAGCCTTGCCCTTCATCTGCCTCTAAATACAAACTGCTGCCCTTTCAATTGCCCTCTGCTTTAGGCTGACAAAGGCATTCTCATTACTGAGCAGCAAAACAGTTTGAATTAATCTGGATTGAAATTAATCATTACTATTTTTTCTTTCAAGTGAACTTTGAAGTGGACCCATTCTATTTAGCTCATTGCTTGGCAATGCAAATACTTATACTGGCAGCAGGCAGGGAGCAACAAAGGGACAAGAGCAAGCATTTGGGAACAGAGAAAGGGCAGGGCTGTTCTTTTTGGCAGCAGTGCTATACTGCTTGCAGAATTGCAATGTTAAAGCATCCCATCCCAACTCTGTTAGGTTATTTCTGCTTATGCTAACAGAACCAAAGCAGAGCAAGCTATGCTGGGTGGGAGGCTTGAACAAGGCAATCAAACCCCACAGAGTGGGGTTAGAGTGGCCAGGGTGTTCATTGGTAATGAGGTCTCGAGTAGTAAATAGTTTAAAAGCCAACAGTGGAGCAATCAGTCATGCAGCTTCTGTGAAATGATGTGGAGACCAAATTCAGATTTGTGCTGCAGCTGGTTAGCACTGGGCTGCCGACACAAAGCAGCTCTAAAGCCAAGGTAGCCAATTAATGCAGACAACTGGCATAGCAGGTCTTATACCATTGCTCTCCTGGCAGCTGGTTATTTCTCTGCCTGGAAAGGGAGTGTAGTCAGTTCATCCCTGATCTGAGACTCTTTTATCTGTCCCAGGGGCTCTTATTTGTTGGTACAGTCCTGAGCCTATATATCTCGTTTAAAATTGCCGTAAGAACAGCATAGGAGTGAATGTTTACACCTTCAGGCTGCTTCTGCACTGAGCAAGGTGTGGGCTCTTTGGCTGCACAACTTTCCTTGTTCCACAAATATGCCCTCCAACGAAGAAAACCAGGAAAAGTAAATACCTTCCAGTAAAAGAAAAATATTCTCTTTATTGTTTATGTATGTTGGAACACTTGCTAAGTGATAGCTTAAAGCATGTATTTGATGGAAATGAAAATTGCTTGTGATTTGGAATACACAAAGCACTTGATATCTATCTGATCATGTTACAGCGCATAGAAAGTTCACTTCCTAGGGCTGTCTGGGCAGGACAAGCTGCATAGCTTGTTAAGGAGGTGTTTAAAGCACATAATTACTTCATCTTTTTCCATGAACACAAACTATCTTTCGCATGATCAAAAAGTCACCTCCATTATGGAACAGATGCTTTTTCAGTCAAGAGTACAGGAATCTCATGCTTGATGGTTCCCAGTGTGATCAGTGGTGGGAAGAGCTGTGTGCTCACCTGTGTGCTCAGTGTCCTGGCAGGCAGCCCACCACGTTAAGAGAAATTCTGCTATGGTGGCACAGGACTGGTAGAGGATTCACCAAAGGACTCCTGGGAGGGTGCACTGACCTGTAGCCTGCTCACATCACTGTGTTTCCAAGAAAGTGGAAAACAGGGAGAAGGCCTGAGACTGGGAACTGGTCTCACGGCTTCTGCAAGTGACCAGCACTAGGGAAAAGTGAGAATTCATAATACAGGATGACCTTATTATCTTAATTACTATTGCATGATATTAAGAGGACATTTTTCTGAGGCAGCTAAACACCTGTAAATTATAGGGACACAGTGTGTTACCAATCCATGGATCTGAGTAGCATTCCTTACACTTATAAAATCATATTGTTGGACTGTCACATCTGGCTAAAAGAATTTACTGACAAGAATTGAGGAAGAGAGGTGTTCCCTATGTGTTTGCTCATACTGATGGTGATTCTGGGTTCATGAAATACATAGTTCAAGGTTCTCTTTCTGCAATCAACATGCTGCGGCAAACAATGAAACTGAAAAATTTCTGTTCATTCCCCGTTCCAGCCTTAGAACAAAATTTTGCACTCGAGAAGAAAAATGTGCAGTTTCCTTTGTTTGTGCAGCTTTTAATCATATCTGTATACGTGAGAAGTGTTTGAAATAATTACAAACTCCTACCTCTTGATTACCTCAAGTCTGTATTGCATAAAAGGATGTTTTAAGGCTATGGACCCACATTTCTACCAAAATTCTTTGGATTTAAAATCTACCAATGGCCTCATGTAGCAGTCTTTTTACACGTTTCTATTCCTTCAGCTTTTCTACTCATCTGTTACAAACAATTAAATCACTGGATTTTTCATTGTTTGAAATAACTGGTTGCATTACCATCTGGAAACAATACATTTTAAGTGCATAATTAGGGATGTTTGAAATCCCAGGAACCCAACTTTATATGCACAGGACTAGAAGGCAGCATGCTCGGAAATGGGAAATGTATTGTCAGCTGTGTGATGAACAGTTAAGAGGAAAGGAGGAGCAATTCTCCATCACTTGTCTGCTGCCTTCATGCCACTAGCCTGAGAAAGCTAAATTCAGATTTGACTGCAGAGCAAAAGGGAATGTTTTAGACTGCTCTCACTTGCACTGAATTTTAATGATTGCAGTGGCACAAAGGGACCCTAGTTGAGTTGTAGCCTCTAAGTCCTCACCCTTCTTATTATGAGGCTGGAAACCTGACTTTACACTAATTTCCAGGAACTGCAGAGATGAACGGAGCGGATTACACAACAGGACTGTGGAGGATAACCATGTGCATAATAACTTCACAGAGGAAAATGTTTCAATATTCTGAAACAGAAGCTGCAATATTGGATATTGAATGTCTGCAAAACCAGCATATCTCAAAGATATGACAGTCAGTCAAAACATAGCTAAAGCACTGGCTATTAGTTAAACTTTGACTAGTCTAAATGGCTGACTCCATCCCCTTTCCTACCATTCCTTTCCTTACATATGATCTGTTTCACAATGTATTCATTTGCCATAATGTGTCCCAACTGAAAATAATCAGACAGGTCCTCCAGCTTCACCAATGTCAGCTTCAGGCCCAGCTCAGCCTCAGGAATCACATCAGAGCAAGTACTTTATACTGACAAAAAGGCATCAAGCAACTAAAAAAAAAAAACCAGCAAAAAGAGTTCATTACATACTGGCCCAAACACACCATCAAATGTAAATACTATTTAGCTTTGATTTCTTAGTGTATGTATTCCCACTTCCCCATTACCTTTCTGAATTTTTTCCCTAGGGTTACTTTGCCCTGAAAGACATCTAGCTTCTAGTTCTTTCAAGTTACTGTCTGACAGGGCACCCATCACTCCATTCCCCTTCTATCAAACTTCAATACTGGTTGGCTGAGATGAAAACCCCAAACCTCTGACCTGCAAAAATGTCTGCTTGATTAAAAGTACTCCTCCTAAATCAACAAGTTAAAATCCACACAACCAACTTTGCCTCTGTGAAATTTATTTCTCCATTTCCAAATCAGTTTATTTCAGGGCAATAAATCATGCCTCTTCTGTTCACTTTTGTAATGCAGATATCATTTTAATTTGAATTAATGTATAAAATGCACATGCAAAGATCAAAATATCAAATTTCCTAAAACCCCCATGTGGAATTAGCTTTTCACACCAGTAATTCCCACACTCACCTCAGTTTTGCTTTACCAGCAGCCTGGCACAGGCATGTAAAGCTATGCAAGAGTACAGTTCATTGGAGGACAGCATAAGACACATGACAAGAAGGCCTTGACATAGTGAACGGGAAGAGACTAACATATTGCATTACAAAGAGAACAAAGCCTATTTAAAAATAAAAGTCAAAAGAAATCCCTATTCCAATTGAAAAAAAACCAACAAACCAAACCATGCCCAAGCATCTGATGGAAGGACTAACTAGCTTTACACTCCTGGGCATTGAGAAAGAGTCTTTCCAACTCCCTCAGACTGTGTATGTTTTATTGTATGAAGATATATTTCCTGCACTGCACTAAGCCTCCTTAATATATTGCTGAAAGTTGTATATAATGCCATATGTTTCTAAACATTTTAAAATATTTGTATATATTTTCTTAAATAAAAAAGATTCAAAGAAAATCAAAATGGGAGCAACAATCAAACTGAATAAAGGCATTTCTTTTTGGAATAAAATAAATGGCATCTATTGGCTCATGATACACTGACTGAGACACACATAAGAAATAATGTGATTAAATAGCATTCATTTGGTGCATTGTTTATGTATTCAGCTCTGATTATAATGTTCCCAAAGATAATCAATCATTGATTTTAATTTACTTTATTGTGCTAAAGAAAAGAGTAAATTAAATGTAAAATTTATTTAGCCTTTCTCTTGTAGTCTGTAATAATCTAGATGGAGCATATACATTTTCTATTTAATGACACTAGCATGATTAAGCATTAAGACTTAATGAGTAGTGTATTTTTTATGGTTCATTAATAAAAGTTAGAGATAGAAAAGATGTATTGGTCATCAGCTTTATCTCCTTACTGTGTTTGTATGTTTATTATACAGTCAATAAACTTGTTTTTATATAATTGCTTTTGTGAGAGGGACCTTAACTGACTTTAAAGTATATTAAATCCTTCTATCCCTGAATGGCTCAATATCTAAGAGATGTAAGTCCTTCTGCAAGACACAGACTGGATCTGGTGCAGATAAATGAAGAAAGATGACAGTCAAGAAGAGCAATGCAGGAATAATTTATAGAAGAAATCAGTTTGACAGAAGAAAGAATTGTATGTAAAAAAGGCAAAAGATAATGCTGCAATGAGAACTAGGAGACTGATTTTAAAGCAATATACAAGAGAATGCACACAGAGAAGAGTGGGGGGTCTGGAAAAGGACTTGGTTCAACTGGTTTATTAACTGGTTTCAATGCAAGGATGATAAATTGCACCAAGCTTTAGACTTGAACGTTGTCTAGCTAAAACCAGAAAATGGCTACATTACAGTTGTAACATAGGTACAAGCATTTCCTGGAAGTGCATTTTGAAATGAAAAAAGACCCCAAACCTAATAGGTGGCTTATGTCTCTCAAAACTACTTCTGAATACAGAAGAGTATCATATGAGAAAGGGGGCTGTTGCAGAAAACCCCACATAAGGGCAATACATTAGGTCTATAGGTACTCCATCTATTGTCTTCTCTCCTTAAGACAAAAAAATCATAATCAGAAACACCATGTAGAGGCATAATAAAGCAGTGAATGGTAACACAGAAAAGAAGCAGCAATGAAGGGCTTTAAATTGCACACAGACTATAAGTCTGATAATATGTTTATTGTTTTAATGATTAAGTGAATTCACATTACCCGTTTTTACATGTTTCCCTTTACCCCCTAACACACATACACTCTCAAGCCTCCAAAGCGTCCATCATTTTGGACCGTTGTAATTTGGTATGATAGTTGTCCTATTTTAAAGACAGTCTTGAGTAATGATGAATAATGATGATAGTATCATATTTTATAGCTATGAAAATGGAGTCTTGAAATTAGAAAAGAAATTTTTACATCCTGTGTAGCTTTGGATTTATCTGCAAAGTACTCTGTGCTGGAAAAATTTCAATGAGCTTCATCCTACTGCCTCCTCTTAAATACAAGTAAGTATTTTTAGTTCTACAGTTGCCACTCTTTATAGTGCTTCCCCTGGTACAGTTACTGGAGGTATCCATACTCATAATGGTTTGTCTCCAGCCACTACACCTGGAAACAAAGCTGCATGCAAGCCCAGAGCCAGACAACTGCAACACTGAGGATGTGCATCAGTGACTAAGCTAACTCAAAAGGGGTTGCTTCCCAAGTAAATTGTGCCCAACATAATTAAAGGTTTAAAACTTGTATTAAATTGTTATTTTTTTTCCCTGTTTATGAAGGAGTCAAATAGCTCGTCTGCAGTGATCATGGGCATGGACTCCACACACAAGAGGGAGATGCAAAGTCCTTTATTATGCAGCCAGAATTTCCCTAAATACCAGCACACCCAGGATATAACATCATATAAACAGGAAAGATGTTCACCACAGTGTCCCCCAATCACCTGGGGTAGTGCACAGAGTTTGCCTATTATGGTAACAGGTAAACAATACCCTAAAAGGTCACAAACCACCATCATCACCTCTCACAGGTCCATCCCTGTCCACAAACTCAAAATGCTCTCTCCGCCCAGCCCCGGTGACCTGGATACAGTCCCAGGGTCACCTCCAGGCCCAGGAAAGAGGCTCTCTCTGGCCTTCAGGGGCTATCTCTCTATCACCACACAGTGTAGCCCAACACTCGTCCAGACTCAAACTTCAAATCTCGTTCAAGCTACATCTGGAGTTTCATTTTTAATAACACACCCCCACAGAACTTGCCCCACACTGCAGTGTCTGCAATCACTACTCAACTCCTTTGTCAGCAGAATTCAGAAAATTGGTCACTGCAGATTTGTACCTAGCTGGGAGTCAGTGTCCTCCTGCAGAGACACAGGCACTCTGTGAGTGTCCCAGACTGACCAAAATTCACTGTACAAGGACAGCTGAGGGATGCTTTGTGTGAGACAAGCTCTGGAGATCCGCACCCACCCGGGTTCACCAGGAAATGGCAGGTACACCTTCCACTATAATGCCTGCATCGCTTCCTAAAGGTTTGTCTTAACTGCCCCACCTCGCAGCATCCTAAACTTTTGCAGGTTGTACTGGGAGACAGTAAAAACAACCACTTCTGTGCCCTCAGCTTGTCAGGAGACAGAAATACAGCCTACATTTTCAAGCCTAGAAATGCAAAGCAGGAGCATGGCAAGGCACAGGCTGTGGTGTGCTCTACCAATTGTTACATTGTATCTTCTGAAATTATTAAACCATTTCAAATATTCCTGAGTTTATTACAGGACTACCAAGGGGCCCTAATCATGTATCAGAAGTCCATTATGAGAGCTGATACACAAACACATTTAATTAAAACTTGTCAAGACTTGTATGGACAAACAAGGGGGAATTATTACACTCACAGCTGTTCAAATTTGCCAAGCCACGTTCTGACAGAAACTGAGTCAGTGTGAGAGAACAACTGAGAACCAAAAAACATCTCCTGATTAAAAAAAAAAAGATTAAATAGAAAAATTTCCTCAGGATGAAATTGAGAAGTAAAAAAAAAAAGAAAAAGAAAAGAAAAAAAAGAAGTCTACAGTCACATAGACTTAAAAATTCAAAATACTTTTGAATGATTCCTGAAAAATCATGTTTATGTCATTTATATGCAGATTAACTAATTCAATCTTTGCATAATTATTTTCTTATCTTCTCCCCCTTGAAAACCATTTTTAGTTTCAGGAAAATTATTTCCCTTACAACATTCTAAAGTCTTTACTTTTCTGTCTTCAGCAGCTTCCTTAAAAGCCGGTTATTTACTTACTCAATTTCCTTTCCCTTTAGCACATGCAGCATCTTGAGTAATGACTCACCGTTTTCTCTTGGGCAGGTAACAAAATCCTTCTATAGATTATGGGAGCAATGAAAATCATGACAAGCCGCAGTAAATGTATGATAGTTATTGTTCCGTGTTTGACGGTAGAATTTCAGTACGTATGGGTTCATTCCTTCCATTCAGGGTAAATGTACCAGCGTTTAACTAGCAGAAAATTGTGTTGATGGGGGACTCTGTTCTCCAGCAGTAAGGAGGATCATTTCTCACTCCTGTCCCCTGCTACCTATCAGAAAAATAAGCAGGTGCAGAGAAGAAAAATCAAATCAGGCTATACTTTAGCGTACAGTAGTGTTGTGGGAATGTAGAAGATTAGGAGATCAGAACATGGATTTTTGTTGCTGGTGGCAGCAGCTGTTAACAGTGCTCATCTATTAGTATCACCACCGCCAGTTTAGAGAGCTGGTAGCATTTGCCATATATAATCCTTGGGGCTTTCAAGGTGAATTGAAAGATGAGTGAAGAGAGATGGGAGAGGGAGAGAAATGTTCCAGCCAGTGGCAAAACAGCTGGAGTGAGAGGCTATAGAGTACTGTCGCTTACTATGCTCAGCTTGTAAACGAGCCTTCACTGTTACTGTTCTTTGTAGTTATACATAGTTACAAGGGTGGGAAATTATACAAGCAGTTGTCAATGCCCCCTGCCATAGTTCCTGCTACAATAAATTATTTATCCCACTATTCAGCCTACAACAGTGCCTAGGAGTATTGGCCATAAATCAGGACCCTACTATGTTAGCTACTGTACACACACGTGGTAAAAGTAAATCCCTCTGCCAGTGTCTTTGCACCTGAGGTAAAATAGCATGTGCCTGTTGCCAAGTTGCTTCCTGCAAAGCCAATACACATTTTGAACAGTGTCTAGAAAGAGGAATTGGCTTTCATCTCGTTTGGCCAGCTTTCAGCTGTGAAGTAGGCACGTAAATAACTGCACATTAGCATCATGGATCCTGTCTTCACTGGGAAACTGAAGAAGCAGCTTGGACATCTGGCACAGCTTGGCAAATTGTCACAACACTACAGGACAGAACTACCAAAGAGAAAGCAAGATATTGCACTGGCTTCTGAAGGGTCTGTTTGTCTTTTCCTTTCACACACAGAAGTCCTGGGGACCTTTTAGGCTGTCTCCCGATCCATTGGATCCTGAAGTGAAAAGTTTAAATGGCATTATCTACATAATATACACTCGTGGGGATGAGGGCTAAAACCCTAACACATGCTGAGAAAGTCCAGTATTTTTTTATTCCTCTTTGATAATAATACGCATTCTAAATGTTGCTTAATGATGCCACAACATCAATTCTGCATTCTTAAAGCAGTAAGTATGAACCATAAAACCCCTTCAGCATCTACTAAAACCCTCCTTCCTCCTCTTCTTTCCCCTCAAATGCCCAGGAAAGGCTAGTAAGATTAAACATTTCACCAAGGAAACCTATTAGATTGAGATGGCTTTCTTGAAAAGAGCTGACACTATTTCCAAACAAAGAAAATAGAAAATAACAAAAATCTGACAGGTTAAATGTACAAATTCCTTAAGGCGGGCTAGTAAAAAGCTTTGAAACTAAAAATAAATCTTGTTCAAATACACAAGGAAGAGGAAGTTGACCAGATAGTCTGTAAGGCTAATAGGTGATGAAGAAATAATGGAGCACATGAATTACGGCCACAGCAGAAAAGTTAGGTTAGCATTTCGCATCCCTCTTTGGCATGCAGGACTCTCTTCAATATCCAGGCAGAGTCCCACACTGAAACATGACTGTGGATGCACCACAGTCCTGTCTCAAATTGAAGCTTGAGTGGAAAACATTTTTGGCCAGATTGACATAATGTATTGTAACAAAACTCCAGGACCAGGGCTAAATGAACTTAACTACAAAACAGCTGAAATAAACATTGTAGGATGCAACCTCCCACTTAAAATGGCCTCAGTGTCAGCAAACATGATTGCTTCTGGGAAGTACCCAGGAAACATTAGAGGAATAATATTATACTGCACAAAACACTGCAGCAGTGAATAGAACCAGTGGGCATCTGGAGAAACCCTGCTGAACTTTCAGTGGTACCTAGGAACTCTGCTCAAAGACCATGACCCCATTATGCCACACACTGCAAAAGCACAGAGCAGATTGCTTCTAGGCGAAACAACAAGCAGAAAAAATACACAAAGACTAATAAAGGAGGTGCAGTAACACAGACTGACTTTTGTAGACCTTTCGGATGCATTTCTGAATGTCTGTATTACAGCTTGTACATTAAGTGTTTAACATACACAGGCAAAAATGGAAATGCCAGGAGAAGGACAATCTAAGGAGACAGACATTGGCAAGAAAAGAAGCTAACTACAAAACATTGCATCTGTGTGTCCTATTTGTGTTAAAGAAGTCTTACACTGGTGATGAGATGCCCCAGGTAGCATCCCTATGGCACCAACTTCTACTGAGATGTGTGAATGTGACAGCCTCATTTCTTTGCAACCTAACTCTGCTTTTTGAGTAACATTTAGCACCTACCATGTCAGGGTTTCTTAAAATTTTAAAACATGTTAAAAAATTAATATTACAGTTTATTCCCTTCTGTTAAGTTTAAAAGCATTGCATTATTTATATAGTACCATGATATTATCATTACATTATTTTCTACACACTTTCTTTGGAGTGCTCGGGACCTGGTTTACTGCATGTGGTTGGAAGTCAATACTACAAAACATTTAAGAAGAGCTGATACGACTTTCATGAAGCAAAGTAATGTTTCACGTATCTGTGCCAGTTCTGTGAAGGAGTCAAGGACAGGTATGTGAATCTTGTGAATATAACTACTTAAATCTCCAGAAAAAGTGTCATGAAGACCCCTTGAAGAGCTCCTAGGAAAAAAAAAAGCTGCTTTGAGATAAAGGGAAGCTAACTGGCTGACTAAAGGGAACAGCAAATGGTTAATTTTCACAAAAGAAAGGAGTCACCACTGGAGTCTCTGTAGAGGACGTATACTCAAGCTGATATGATTTGTCATATTCATAAATGATCATGAATATCAAAGTGACAAAGTTTAAATCACTCACAGAAGTAAAAATGAAGGCTGATAAAGAGTTGCAGCAGGACTTCACAATACTGTGCAATAAAATACCAAATGAAATTCAATAAAGACAAATCTGAAGTAATGGCAGGAAAAAAATGACAATTCTAGCTTTGTAAAGTGAACATGAAGCTCCCAGCTAGCTAATACCACTCAGAAACAGAATCTCAAGGTTATAGTAAATAGTTCTATAAAAACGTCAGCTCAGTGCCTCACAATGGTAACAACAAAGACAAGTAAAAATGACCAACAGTTTAGGGAGAAATAGGAAAGAAACCAAAAAGAGGTAGTGATGCATAATACTGGTGTCATCATTGGCAACAGTGATGAAGAAAATTAGGCAGTGGCTGTCAGGCTAGGAAGAATTAATTCAAACTAAATGCCTTAAGCTGGAAAGAAGATAACTGAGAGGACTATGACAAACATCTGTAAAATCACAAGAGGTTTAGAGAAGGTGCAAACCACCTACCCAAACCCAGGGAGGAGACTTCAGGACATTATGTACAGTCAACGTTCTTGTTTCAGGACATCATGGATACTGAAAGTTTCCAGGGTCTCAAAAAGATTATTTTGTGGAAGAAAAATACATGAAGTAAAGATACAGCTCTGAATAAGAAAACTCCCGTGATCCATTTCAAAGGCTGGGAGATCACATCCACAACAAAAGCTTTACCAGTTACTAACATAATTATAACTTTTCGAGTTGCTTCTGATACAGTTCTGTGTTAGAGCAAAATTATAGACTTAAATCAACAAACTAACAGAAGAAAAAGTCTGGATAAAAAAGAAGGATATTTAGGTATTCAAAAGTATGAAAACCAGAATCAGTCACAATCATTCTCTAATTGCACTAGATCCAAAATTTCAATGTAAGTGGGAAGAACTACTTTCATTGGCAACTTAAGCGTCCAGGATCATCCAATGTAAAAACAAGTAAGGCTGACACTGGTGAATTGCATGTAAACATACCTACACAGACAACTGCCTAAGAGTTGGATGTGCATTCAATTTTGCTTCACCTGTGACAACCTCCATTGCTGCTGTACTAGACACAGATTACACGTGATTAAGCAGCTGAAAAGCAGAAAACTGCATCGTGCCCACCTGTTGGCAGGTACTTGCAAAGACACTGTGAGTAAAATACTCTATCAAGTCTAGAGATGGTCCCTCCAACTGTAGAACATTTCATCCACTCTAAGAATACAAGTTCAAGCTCCATGCATTCGTCAAATAAACACTGCATTTCAATCTTCATGTCTGCCAATAACTAAACTCATGCATAACTCAAATTCATAACTCAACTCGGGCTCAAAAATGAAGCACCATTGAATCACTTTAAAAGTACAGATGAGAACAAAGATAGGCTTACATTGTTTTAGGAAACCATGGTTCTGAAAAAGGCATTGATTTGGTGCTGGTCCATGAAGGAAATGAAGGCTTTTTAGCAAGAGTTTCAGGTAGGATTGTTCTATGGGACAGAGAAAAATTCTCCTCCCTGGCACACTGTTTCTGTGTGGCTGTGCAGTCAAGCTAACACTGAAGGAAGCTATGCACCCTAACTCATATCATGGAAGAAGAGGTGCACCGGTGCTGTCTTTGCCACGCTTCCTTCCAAGGAGGTTCTGGCTACTCCCAAAGGACAGTTATCCACAAGGTCTGACAGAGCACAGCAGAGGGTTCTGTGAAGACCAGGTTGTCCTCTGTCTTTAATCTGGCATTTGTGATGGTTGACACTGACTAGATGCCAGGCGCCCACTAAAGCTGCTCCATCGCTGTCCTCCTCAGCTGAGCAAGGAAGAGGAAATATAACCAAAGATTTGTGGGTTGACATAAGGACAGGGAGACATCACTTGCACATCATAGGCAATAACACTTGACTTGGGAAAATTAGTGAAATTTCCTACCAGTCAAATGAGAGTAGGATAATGAAAAGTAACATCAAATCTTGAAAACACCTTAACCCCATCCCTCCCTTCTTATTGGGCTTAGTGTTATTCCCAGTTCTCTACCTCCTCCCTGCCAGCAGCACAAGGGACAGGGAATGAGGGCTATGGTCAGTTCATCACACATTGTCTCTGCCACTGCTTCCTCCTCAGGGGCAGGACTCCTTTCCTTGCTCCAGTGAGGGGTCTCTCTCATGGGGCACGGTCCTCCACAAACCTCTCCAATGTAAGTCCTTCCCACAGGCTACAGTTCTTCCAGAACTGCTCCAGCATAGGTCACTTCAGTGGGGTACAGCCCTTCAGGAACAGGCAGTTCCAGTCTGGGTTCCCCATGGGGTCACAAGTCCTGCCAGCAAACCTGCACCAGCCTGGGCTCCTCTCTCCACAGGTCCTGCCAGGAGCCTGCTCCAGCATGAGCTTCCCATGGCATCACAGCCTCCTTTGGGCACCCACCTGCCCCAGTGTGTGGCTCCTCCATGGGCTGCAGGTGTCTATCTGCTCCTCTATGGACCTCCATGGGCTACAGGGGCACAGCTGCCTCACCATTGGTTGTGCCATGGACTGCAGGGAAATCTCTGCTGCGGTGCCTGCAGCACCTCCTCCTCTTTCACTGATCCTGCAAGGTCTGCAGAGATGTTTCTCTCACATATTCTCTCTCCTCTCTCTGGCTCTAATTGCTTCTGCGCAGTAATTTCTTTTCCCTTCTTAAATATGTTATCCCAGAGGTGTTCCCACAATTGCTGATGGGTTCAGCCTTGCTTAGTGGGAAGCCTGCCTTGGAGCCTTCTGGCATTGGCTATGTCAGATGTGGGGGAAGCTTCTGGAAGCTTCTCATAGAAACTGCTCCTAAAGCCCCACTGCTACCAAAATCTTACCACACTATCCCAATACAGCATTCCAGATGTGGAAAGGTCAGAAGAGGTGGCCTCGTGACAACAAAGTAGGTGTGTTTACAGGGCAGTGCAGGTACGGCTGTTCATAATCTTAGGTTTGAAATAAACCTTCCAAACCTTTTTCCTTTCTTATTTCAGAAATACAATTAGTACAATATTCCAACAACACATAATACCAAGTCACATATTTCAAAGAAATACATGACCAGAAACCAGTGTTTCTGTTACCTATGCTATAGAATTGGTTCGCATAAGTCTTGCCACAGCACAACTGTACAAAAAATTTTGGGTAGGCATCTACAGATTCCTATGACTAAGCAGAGAACTGGCATCTGGAAGTCTCTAAAATGCCAGACTTCAAGGTCAAAGCAAGAGAACAACTATGCACAAATGACAGTGCCAGCAAAGAAACAACCAATAAATAACAGGTACTGAGATGATCAATACACATCCTAAGCAAAGTTAATGGACACATCTGTGGAAAAATTATAAACAGAGAAAAATTAAATCCAAAAATGAGAATGTTGTCTTTTAACTGAATAAGTCTTGTATAGAAGTAAGGCAGTGCCAAAATGATCAGTCAGAGGGGATGAGTGAGGGGCAGGAGGTGGCAATTTGCCATCCAGCAGTAGGGTTACATAAAAGTGCTGCTCTGGGTTTTCTACAAGGTTTTTATGGGCACTTATGTGCCTAATTAAAAAAGACTGCAAAAGACACCAAAATGGGAACACTGTTCCAGGCACACTTCAGTAGGGTAAAAGAAATAGCAAAAAAAACCACCAAAAAAAGCTGATGTCTTCTTAAGCCACAATCCTCAGATTCCAAAGTGAATGCAATCTGTCCCCCTGTTTCTACACTTCCTTTTCATTCATGGCGACTCTGCCAAATCACGTGAGAAAGTTAATGGCAAAAAAGATCATCTGTTTCTTCCAACTGGTTTGTTGAGTACTTTAAAAATTGGCAGCCTGGAAATGTTTCAAGCCAGAAGGGAAAAGATTCATGTACCCACACATCCAAGTGTTTCTAAAGACTGAGCATACATAGTTCTGAACATTTCTCAGGTGATCTAAACAAATGCATTTCTAAGATGCTGCTGCTTGAAATACAACAGGCAGTAGGTCAGGGAACCCAAAACTGGTTGTTAAAAATGAAGCTTGGACTTTACAACTAAATAAGAAGCAAAAAGGGTTCTCTGGAGGGCTGAGAGAAGGAGGAAATATTAGGTGAGAAAATTATTGGCACTATAAAGAGCAGAAGGGTAATCTTGCTAAAAGAGATGAGTTATATTAAGAAACAGAGTTATACAGCTAAAAAAATCCCAGGAAAATAGTCAGGGAGGATTAAATAGCCAGCTGTACGAGATAATTTTTGTTGTTGTTTTAAACTCAAGGCATTGCAACATATCTGCAGATGGAATTAAGTGGTCTTTGGAAATAGATGTTTACATAAGGATGGTTTGCCCCACTTTTTGTTCTTATAAAATTGAAGCCCCAAGTTAATTTGAATGAAAACTGAGCCCCAAATTAATCTGAACATTTAATTTTAATCCAAGGTTGCAAAACAGCTAACTATCAAATTTTCACGTATTCAGAATACTGCGCTTAGTCTTTCACATACTTTTTGCTGTGTTCTGCACTGAGGTAAGTACCACCCAAATATTTTCTTAGGCAGACAATAGCTTCATAGCTGGCAGTGAATTAAGATTTAATATGTTCTGAGAAGATTCCCTTATCTCTCCTTTCTCTATCTTTCATTTCTATTGTAAAGATGTATGTTATGAACCCACAGTGATATCCAGCATCCTGTACACACAGATGTCCTTTTGGAGTTCTCCCCTTACTGCAATAAGTGTGTCAGCATGTGAAGGGTTTTACAAACATTTTAGAGAATTTGAGACAGGTAAAACAATTCACATGCACTAACTTTGCCTAACAGTCCTGCACTTACTAGTGCAGATCAGCCTGTAGTTAAATAATACAGCATTATGTGAGACAATACTTATATGTCTGTCCTATGCACCCATCCAAGGAAGCAGACATGATAGAGCTGTTTTTATTATCAGATTACTCTCCTTTCTTCTTATCATGGAAATAGACTGGAAGTGTGATAGAAGACAGAAGCTTGATTGACTCAATCTTCTATACGAGAATTATGTAAGCAGATTTGCATTGGCCCTGAGTGTTCTTTGTAGACACTTTAATTCATGAGTTTCAATGTTTTCACAATGCAAATGTTGAGTTCCAAAATGAGCAAACTGAAACAAGTAGCAAGGACCTGCAGTGTCAGCCACCAAAAACATAACTGATGCTGGAACTGTGTTGGTAGATTAAGAAACACAGGGAGAAACAAGAGCTGAGTCAGCTTTGCTGAGAACCACATGAGAGCAATACCATGTTAGCCCCCATTATGTGCTGCACTGACAATTTAAACCGTTGGTAAACACTGTTTTCAGAAATCAGAGTTGGTCCCAGACACTGCTCCTTAGATAACATTTAACTTTCCTGCATTTTTAATATCAGGTGAATTTAACACCTCAGAAAACAGTCTAAAAGTGGTTGGAATGGATCAGCAGAAAGAAGCTGATCTGCTCCATTTGCGTTTCCATTCTGCACTGGTGGCAGCAATGATGCTCAGAGTATCATGCAAATTTTTAGTGTTTTTGTACAGGTGAGAGTAGGTACCAGAAGCAGCGCAAAGAAAATATTACATCTGGTGCACTAGCAATGAAGAAGAAGGGCTCTAGAGCGAAATACAGAAATGGATCTACGCCAAACATTTTGTGTCCAAATTGCTCCAAATGTTGTAGGGTTTTCATTCAGACTCAATGGTTTGCGAAGCATTTGCCTCTAGACAGCTATTAAAGGGAAACCAAATCATCAAAAGGAAACTGGTCTGTGATGAATTTTGTGCAGGTGCCTGAGGGTAGATGGTGCTTGTACATGCAAAAGAAACAGATGGAACAGGGCAGCAAGATCTTGGACACACACAAAAATTATTTTCTTTAATGAGGCTCTTCTTTTTCCAAAGACCTGTGAACAAGTGTGTAACAGTGGTCCTCCCCACAGCAGAGTTTCAGCAGATTTCAGAGGGTTAGAAATCTGGGACTATATGAATAATTTTGATGGTCAGCAAAGTCACAGTAGGGCACAACAGAGTTTGGTGTCTGGTCACTAATGATGTTCTCCAGGGCTCAGTATTGGGCATGGCCCTGTTTAACATCTTTGTCGATGATCTGGACAAGGGCATGGAGTGTACTCTCAGTAAATTCACAGATGATACCAAACTGGGTGGGAGTATGGATCTGCTGGAGGGTAGAAAGCAGATCTCTGCAGGGAGATTTGGACAGGCTGGATCAACAGATTGAAGTAAACTACATAGTGTTCAACAAGGTGAAGTGCTGCATCCTGCTCCTGGGTCACAACAACCTCAAGCAGCTCTACAGGCTTGGGAAACAGTGATTTGAGAGCTCAGCAGAAAGGGACTTGAGGTTGCTTGTTGACCTATGACTGGATATGAGCAGCTATGTGCCCAGGTGGCCAAGAAGGCCAATGGAATCTTGTCCTGTATAAAGAATAGCGTGGCCAGCAGGACCAGGGCAGTGATTGTTCCCCTGTACTCAGCACTGGTGAGGACACACCTCAAATCCTGTGTTCAGTTTTAGGCCCCTCACTACAAGAAGGACATGGAGGTGCTGGAGTGTGTCCAGAGAAGGACAACGGATCTGGTGAGGGGTCTGGAGCACACATCTTATGAGGAGCAGTTGAGGGAGATGGGGCTGTTTAACCTGGAGAAGAGGAGGCTTAGGGGGATTTCACCGCTCTCTACAACTCCCTGAAAGGAGGCTGTAGTGAGGTGTGGGTTGGTCTCTTCTGCCAAGTCTCAAGTGAAAGGACAAGAGAAAATGGTCTTAAATTTCAGCAGGGGAAGTTCAGATTAGATATTAGAAAAAAAAATTCACTTTAAGAATGGTTAGGCATTGGAATAACTTCCTCAGGGAGGTGGTGGAGTCACCACCACCACACTGATGGTTGGACAAGATCATCTTGAAGGTCTCTTCCAACCTTGATGACTCTGTGATTCTTTGAGATAGGAACACATTTGCCATATCTTAAAGTACATTATGCTCTGTACAATTATTGAAGGTACAGAGCTAGAACTTAAATGCACAATTCTATTATATGCCTTTTTTTTTGTTCTTCATTGAGACTAGAAAACAGTATAAGCTAGGAGAACTAGCAGGCATCAGATATTCCACTTCATGTCCTGCCCTAGCAACTTTGTCACAATTTCCTCCAGCTGAACCCTGGTCTGAGACAGATGGCCTGCAGAATTGCTGTTTTCACCTAGCAAGGGTAGTGTGGTTTGCTGAGGACAAAAAAAACCCCACATGATTTTTCTGTTTTTCATCTTATGGGTGACAGTTCTGTGCCAGGGGGGTAAAAAAGCAACCCTCACCCCCAGCTCACAGGCACTGAGAAGCCTATGGTTGACACCAACAGCCAGTAAAAGCTGTACTAATGCTGCCCTCAGGCTCTTACAGGGCCACCTCCTCCTTCCTCACTTGTGCCTGCAGTTGTTTTGTGCAGCTTCCTGCATATCTCCTACATGATCTGAAGCAGAGTATGTTGAACATGTTACAGTTACATTATCACAAGCATGCAGATAAGCCTGTTGCATACATTCATTAAGTGTCTTGCATGGAGAAGGACAAAACTGGACAGTGAAAGTTTTATTTTTGCTTTCTTATTTGAAAGACAGTGACTCTCACTCTTAGGTGTTATCTTTCAATGTTTGGGATGCAGAATACTGTAAACCAATGTTCTGTCTAGGTCTGAGTCAGTGTAAGAAAGTGGCAGAATAGCTAATACATCCTAATACATGAGACAGGGTCCAGAACACCAGCCTGACCGTTTCTGCACAACATTATCTTTTTATTATACATACAACCAGAGTTTTGTTTAATGGGCACAACAGTGATCCCAGAACATGAGAACTGACACCATGTTCTGCTTGCAACTGGGAAGGTTTTGCTCCATAGGACCTGCCTATCTAATCTGTGCTAGTGCAAACACAGACCAAATTCATGCCAAAGAGCAGTGGGGTGAAACAAGCACCAAGAATTTCAAATCTTTTTAACCTGACATTGAAAATTTTTCACCATCAACAGCTCTTTGGGTTTTTTACATGTGTAAGAGTGGTACAAGACAAAGGAAACAGGTTTCAGTGCCCTACAGTATTAACAGGCCTATGAGGTCTGTATCCTTCCCTTTGCCACCTCTCTTACTTTAGAAAGAGGAATATGGGAACCAGCTCTGTCTGTCCCACCATTGCTCTTCCCATCAAGACAGTGGTGGGAGGAAAACTAGAGCAGACCTTCCCTTGTGGTACTGAAAACCACAAAACTCATGAAGACGCAGGTGAATGGAATGGAAATGATTTTGTCCAGTGCCTTGTATCCCTCTTGTGTTATCTGGCCCATGCATGCATAGCTGGTGTAAGGGCTCTCCAAGGTCATGCATTATCCCTGCTGTGAAGCAGGAAAAAATCAGGCTCTTGATCTGTCAGATCCTACTTCCTCTGCAACATTTTAAATGAAACAATTTTTCACTCTCTGCGTCCTTGTAAACAAGTTTTATAGTGCTTTCAACTGGACTCTATTCTGTGTTGCAGAAGAATTGCAAGTGTTTAGGATTTAAACTCTTTTCTCAGAACATCAGGCCTGGAAGAACAAATAAAGACTTTATGTCTAAAAGCTTTCAGAACCTTCTGAAACAAAGTTCTTGCATCTATCAGTATGAGCTGGCATGAGACACCTGGTGAACAAATTGCTCACTCAAATGAGAAAAGCACAAATGAGAAATGAATACAGAGTTTTAAAGTTCTCTGTTGCATCTCTTTCCACCTACACTCTCTGTTCATAATTGGAAACACTTCAGGCATGGACCCATCTTTTCATATCTGTACTAAGTGCCTAATCCAAAGTGCACCACTACTGATGCACAAGCTTCTATACTTCAACAAGCTTCAGATTAGGCCATATATAAATAGTTATATACAGGAAAGCTCCTGGCAAAATATTTGAAAGCTTTAACTCTCTAAACTTCGCACAATTATTGCACAATAATCCTTTCTGCTACCACCAGGCTACTTCTTCCACCTCTCTCACTATTGTCCCAGTGCATACACGGGCCCTAGAAGTGTCCCCATGAAACTCATTGCAAAGGAAAGAGGCACTGACTGTAGGTTCACAGGCAAGTTGAGGGCTCAGCATGAAGTATGGAATAATACACATTCTCCAGTCAAAGCCCAGGAGCCAGTTCATTGATTCTGGGTCTTAGGGCATGCAAATCTGGTCACAGTCCATCCTGCTGAATTTTGTTTTGAGAACCACTCATTTGTACTTTTGTTTATGGAACTAGAATACTGTATTGGAAAATCTAATGAACTCTATAGCCAAGTCTTGGAAAAGACTGGGCAATATTTGGAGGCAAATGACATTTCATTTAGTTGGCTCCTCAGACACTGAATGGGGACACCAAATCCAAGTGACTGCCAGATTGGCAGTTTGTGTCCAAGTCTTGCTGTTCTAAAAGGAATGAATCAAGTTAAGCATCAATGGCACAAATTCTGCTGCACCTAAATCAATGCAAAACCTCCTACTGAGCTCAAGCACTCGGACTGTGTGGACATTCTGGGAAGTGTGTATTCTCATTTACTGGGAAAGGATTTAGTTTCTGTCCAGAAGCAGAAACATTCTTAGTGTGACACCTAGTGTCAGGAACAAACACCTTATAGACGGAGACACGACAGACCAAGGAAATAGCTAAGTCAACAGAACTGAAAATTCAAGTAACAAAAATTACAACAAAACATTATAAATGTGAACTAACACCTAAAATACAGAAAATTCTGAGGATAAAAGGGTTTTTTTGATAAATAAATCCATTAAAATACATACTGGTCATCCTCTATACTCAAACCCAACTCTGACCTTATTACTTCTTTGGTCAGCTCAGTATGTTTTGTTGTCTGGACTCTGCTTATACAGCAAGTACCACAGTCCAGTTTTATGGTGTTTCAGGTGTCATTGTGGGATGTAAACCATTCCTGCTGACTTCAAAGTGCACAAAAAGAAATTACCGGGAAGCAGACTTTAGAAGTGAACATATTGACCAATAGATTTGATCTATTGTTTTGTTTGTATGTTTGTAGGTGCTCATGAAACAAATTCAAAAAGAAAGTAAAGATAATAAAAGGATTAGGAAATGATGTTCAAAATGTTAAAGTCTCTTCAAAGTCAGGTTAATAGCATCTCAAGAAAGGTGCAGGGAAATGTCTCTGAATCATTTACAAGTCAGCAATTCAGGAAAGCTATTAATTCTAAATAGTAATTACAATTGATTTAGATGTGGCACTTTTAGGCTTAGATCTGTTTAAACTCAGAGGATAACACTGTTGGAAAGTGGACTACATAACTGCTGGTGTCTTTTGACCTTTTTTTTTTTTGTAAATGCAGGCCAAATACAAAGGGAAACAGGTTTGGTGCCAAGTTTTTGTAATCTGAAGGCTAATCTGGCAGTCAGGCTTCTGGAGGCTGATTGATGGCTGGATTTCTTGATTTAGCAAAGAGGAATTATGTTTTGAGCACGCACAGGGACATTCACTGCCATCTTCTGGAAGTGCTGCTGAAGTACTCATGCTAGAAGCATTCAGAGCAATGTCAAGGACTTAGTTCGTGTTAAAAACACAAACAAATCACTGAATTGATGTCAGGTCTCTTTCAAAATCAAAACTTCCTCCCAAAACAGAAATTTTCCTAAACAAAGTTTTCATTTTTATAGAATAAACTTTCCCACGAAAGATTTGTAATGGCAAATCCCTGAGTACTTACATGTATCAGCTCAACTGCTGAACAGCTATACAGAAAGCCCTTACAACAGCAAACTTACACCCATTTTAAAAAGTTCTGTTGATAAAGGCACCTGTACAGGAGCTCACTGCCATGATTATATTGATCTGACCATTTCATTCTATGAACAAATGTAGTTACAATGCAGCAAAAGCAGCAACCCCTACAATATTTCTACAAGCATTATATAAAGGGAAAGCAGCAAAATATGTCAAATTTGTAAGTTACATAAATTAAATACATACATATATATTTAGATATATTTATATGAAAGCGGGTAATTTATTTTTAGCTGCCTCAATGTCAGGCCATTATTTCCTGGTTAGCTGGCTAAATTCCTGTAGGGATCAGGATTTTAAAAGACCAGGAGTAGTAAGTTCAAGGAAGCTCTTCTAGACGTGAAAGTCAAGGCTGTTGTTAAATGTATCTGTGCAAAGGAACTTGTGGACATAAAATCTATCTGCACAATATTTAATGATGACAATATTAAAAATTATGAGAACAAAATAAAATCTTATGTCCTGAATTGCAAGGAGCTCATTTCTCTTGTACCAAAGTAAACAGAGACAACGTGGTCAATGTTCCCTTCTCACCAGGGTCCTTTTTAGTGCACAACACACAGATCCTCCTCCTGGATCTGGTTTTCTACAGCTAAAAAAAGCAAACCAAAGTCAGGATGAAAGGTATCCACACCATCTACTGCAACCAGCCTGTGAGGAGTCCATAAAAACAATAGAATATATGTCTTTTCAGCACACCTTTGCAGGAAATTGTGTTTCCTTCTGCAGAAATCAGATGGGTTAGGCAAGCCATGGATGTAGGACATTGCAGGACTCTTATTCCCAAGGGCTGGAGAGCCCACCAAGTGCTGGAAGGGGTGTTGGGTATCCTCACCTGTATTGCTGGTCCCCTAGTACTGACAGAGCTTTCCATCACTATGACAAGGTAGGGGTATGAGAACTTTTGTCTTCTTCAGTGTACTCATCACTTAAGTGTTAAAGAGGTTAGAAAACATGTAAAGCAGAGCATAAAGAGATCTATTTTTACTGGTTTCTCCCCATAGGTCTTACTTCATGAGTCTTTGATTCCAGCCAAAATCTCTTATTTAGCTGTAAGAGAAACACAGATATTCAGTTGTGAAAATTGATTTTTTCCCCCAGCTATTTTAATTGGAGGGGACTTCGAAAAAGACAGAACTCTAAAAATATTTTTGGTAAGTTTAAACTTACATTTGTATGCAAGTTGTTCAGCAGAAATTAATTATCTCAATTTATTAGGGAACTGCTGGTAACACTAAGGTGTCTGCTTCTTCCATGTAACACATTTAAAGTCCACTGCATGGGCAGTGTGGAACACATTTACTCTTTAATTGTGGTTACAACAGATTTATTCTGCTGTATCATTGAGTAACCAGTCATCTGTTATCTTCATGAATTTGAAATATTTCTACGACTAGCAATGAAATCACAGAGCAGAAAAATAAGATCACAAAAGGGTTTGTATTTTCTCTATAAGTTTGTTATAAAGATTGTGAAAGGTAAATTAATTCTGACTTGAAATCTTTCACTCTTTTAAATATTTCCAGAGGTATCTTCTAATAAAGTACAGCCAATACAGTTTTTAAATGTTTGGATGCAAACGTAGAGCCCAAACAAAGAAACAGCTCAAATTTCACTTCAAAATCTAATTTACAGCAGACAGGCAGTATTTTAACACAGAACATTTCTTTTGAGAGGTCTTCTTCCCAGTGAAAAGAAGAAATTACCAAAGGAAAGGGTTCAGTCACAGAAGTGCCAGATGTGAAGGAACATGTTTTCTAGAAATCATACATGCATTAATAGTGAATAACCACTTACACTATTTAGTATGTATGACACACATTGAAGCCCTTATTCACAAACTCAGTCTAATACAGGCTGAAATATTTTCTTAATTTTTTTTTAGAATCACTCATTAAAATCAGTGTCCAAGCTCTAACTGAGCAAAGATGCTCCATCATGTCCCTAAAACATATGCTTAGCTCTAAGAGCATGTTTAAATCTAACTAAGTGTTCTTTAGAATCCATAGTGTGGGTAAAAAGTTCAGCTCATATAAATAAATATTCCTGACATTCTTCCTAGCATAAATATTGCCAGGAAGAATGGAATATATATTTTACTGTTTCATGTGGAACTTAAGAAAATTGTTTATGCAAAAACACTGTTTTGAGAAACAGTCTAAAACTTCTGTATGTTTCAAAATTAAACATTTCAACTTCTTCAGATATTTTCAGCATTCTTTCCAGATATTCCTCTTCCCCAAACTTCACGTTCATCATGAACAATTTTGTCCCTTCCTAAACAGCATTTTTCAGTTAATTTATTTTCAAATGAAAAGAGTTATCCAGTTCTTCTGGTATTTTAAATTGACACAAGTTTGACTTTTCAAAATACAGAGTTTTATTTCAGAGAAGTTTAAAGCACAACTGTCAGGAGCAGAAAACTGCAAAACAGACCTAAGAACTACAGCTTTGTCTGGAACACAGCAGGAAATTTGGCATAAGGGTGACTGATATCCTAATAAAAAGACCTCGTTGGCTTGAGAGTATTAATTATTTTAGTACTGCTGTGATGTGATCGTTCTTCCTACTTATGACCCTGGGACACTGTAACCGTCCACAATCCTACATATTTTCCCTCTGAAGGGTGGAATTTTGCTTTTGTGAAATGCTCTTCTGTGAGCACCACTTCCTTGTTCCTCAATGTCATAAAAATTCATTTCTAGAAACTCTGTGAAGCCTCAAGACTAGAAGGGTCAGCTTAAATGGAAATGGACAAGAATATTAGCATTCTTTGATTTTTTTGTTTTCTCAAACACATGGGTTTATACTGCCTACCACTACCCCACACATAAGTAAGCAACAGTTCAAGAGGAAAACCTGAAAGTACTCCCAACTGTTGCATTTCAGATATGGGTCCTTGTTGCTGAATGTTTTAGTACATCTTGGCTGTTCATCATAGTTTGGAAGCAACATGGTTTTAGTCTATCCCTGCTTGGTGAGTCAAATGCTGTTTCTTTTTACACTGTTGAAACAATGAAATCATAGCATCATAGAATATGTTGCGTTGGAAGCGTCCCATCAGGATCATCCAGTCCAACTCTTGGCCCTGCTTAGGACACCGCTTGTGCCTGAGAGTGTTATCCAAATACTTCTTGAACTCCGTCAGGCTTGGGGATGTGACCACTTCCCTGGGGAGCCTGTTCCAGTGCTAAACCACCCTCTGTGCAAAAAATCTTTTCCTGATATCCAACCTAAACCTCCCTGACTCAGCTTCATGCCATTTTCTCCGGTTCTGTCACTGGTCACAAGAGTGAAGAGATCAGTACCTTCCCATCTGCTTGCCCTCTTGAGGATGTTGAAGACCACTATGGGGTCTCCCCTCAGTTTCCTCTTCTCCAGGCTGAACAAACCAAGTGACCTCAGCCACTCCTCATAAGATTTGCCCTTCAGACTCGTCACCATCCTCATGGCCCTCCTTTGGACACTCACTTAAAGCTTAATGTATTTTTTATATTGTGTGCCCAAATCTGCACATATCACTTGAGGTGAGGCCACCCCAGTGCAGAGCAGAGTGGGACAATCCCCTCCCTTGCCCGGCTGGCGATGCTGTGCCTGATGCCCCTCAGGACATGCTTGGCCCTCCTGGCTGCCAGGGCACTGCTGACTCATACTCAACGTGCCATTGACCAGGACCTCAAGTCCCCTTCCACAGCACTTGTTTCCAAGCTCTTGTTCCCCACACTAATCACACAACCAGGGTTACCCCATCCCAGGTGCACAATCCAGCAACAAATCACCCAGCAATTACATTCCTCCAGAACAGATCAGAAACTGCCCACAGGGCTTGCTGTCTTACATTTTGATTGTGCATTCTAAAACAAGATACTTTTTAAAACCCACTCAGATGTAGATGTCAATTTTTGATCTGGGGAAAAACTCAGTCAGAACTGTTCTTCTCCAGAATAAATCCCAGGACAGTGTTCCTGATGCATGTGCATTACTGTATAGGCAGTAGTCTTTGCTCTACTCACCAAAATGCCACCTGACTTTTGCAGCATGGTCTGTCAATGAATGCTGTGCATTCATTGTCCTTTCCATCTTTTTTACTGCTTCTTTCTTAAAGGCAAAGATGTAACTTTTGAGCTTTCAGAGAAGGTCACACAAAAGCCATAAAAGAAAACTCTGCACGGAATGGGTCCGTGAAAGGACAACCCAGAGTTTAGCCCACAATAGCTTACTATTGATTATTTGAGATTAAGATATTATTTAATTTTTGCCCACTTTTGTACAATCTGTCATTACCGTAGACCAGAATATGCAAATTGTCTTTAATCCTGTACCAAAGACTTAAATGAGGAAGGAGCATCCCCCTCAGATTTCTGTCAAGGCTACAGCCAGCCACCTGTCCTTCACAGAAACAATTCTTCATGAAAGAAAAATTAAACGGATGTTGATTAAGAGTTCACCTAAGCTAATGGTGCGATCAGACATTAATGTGACTAATGGTAATGGCCCCTTTGGATGAGTTATGTGGTAATAGTGCTCCAGCTGCTTTGGCTTTGCAGAAACCAGTCAGATGACTGAGAATAAGTGTTCTAGTCTTCAATTAATCCCTGTTGACTGAAATAGCAAATTAAAATTATGAGCAGTTCTGAAACTGGGGGGCAGGGGGATTATTACTATTTCTGTAAAGCATTAAAGGACACTTAAAATCTCCTTGGCTACTTGGAATTCAAATAATCACTTAACAGCTTCTCAGGACTTAGACTTGGCGTTGCAGTTACCCAATACCAAAACCACAGCCTGATATGGCAAATCCTCATTCAGTAAAAGGCCGTTGTAACATAGAATTGTATCATGAACTTGTTACAAAAAACAACTATGCCCCAAATCCCTTTGCAGTTATTTAGCAATGTAAAGGTTACAAATAAAACCTGCAAGGCTATTAAATTTCAAAGTCATTATATTGTATTTCTAATATGCTCTTGATCATTTTCTAACAAAGCATTTTGAAGCAAAACTGCCTATTACTTCTCACTGCCCCATATTTCTGGCCAGTGTGTGGCCAGAAAGTTTCATTTTCAAAACGTCTTTGTCCTCAAATGCTCAAGTAAATACTTCAAAAGTAGAGCTTCTTTTCAGCGATTTAGGAAACAATGAAATTTGGTCTAAGTCTAAGTCTAATCATTTGGTAAATGCTATGGTGCAAGATGCTGATGGTACAGATTACCAAGATAAATACTTTGTTTCACAGAAAACATAACAGATGTCTGAACAAAACTTTTCAGGGCTACAGTATAGATGAATGAGAAGTTTGCATCTTTTGATATAAAATAACTGATTTTCTTTTTAATTACTGAAATAGTTAGTGGAACAAATTCCAGTGTAGTTTGGGAAAAAGTATCTTATTTCCCAAAATGCAATTACTGAGATTAAGACTGAGTGTAGTCTGATTATATGCACAAGGGAAATGTTACCTTCATGTCCAGTAGAGTGGTTTTGAAAGAAAAGAGTGCTTACAATGACCATTTTATCATCTATCCAGTATTCTTTAGTATTACATACTGACTCCCTTCCTGAACACAGATGAAGAAGTGACAATGGAGTTAGGATAGACCTGAGCAGGTTTTTAGAAACATAACTAGAGACATAGACAGTATGTGGTAAAGCTATAGCATATTACTAAACATAAAGTGGTGAATTTGCCAGTTTTCCCATAAGTGCTGAAAATAAAAAAAAAAATTGAAAATGTAAAATAGGAAAAAATGTTCACTGGTCTTTTATTTAGGCATCTTAACTTGCCATAGTTATGTAATAGTGCAATTAGGAAGATACCCAAAGAAATACCCTTTCTGGTTTCCTTCCATTCCTTTTCTACATGAGATTTGTTTTGCCTCAGGGTTGGGTCTTACATTGTGAAATCATTTGGGAAAAAATAACCATTTGTTAGTGCAGAGTGTTTTCAGATTAAGATTTTCAACACTTTGGCACATTTAACATCATATTACATAGATCACAGTGCTAGCAAATTAGAAGGTAAGGATGAGTTAGGTCCACAGCACACTTGCTGTGTTAGACCACTGCTGTGGAACATTTCCTGGAGAGCAGACCAGCACAATTGCACTGAACCAAGCGTGGACTGTCTGGGAAGACAGAGCAGTTTTTAGTGCGACCTGCAGCAGTACCTGAAAGTTACAATTCTCTGGCAGACCAGCATGTCTTCCCTGCTGTTTCACTGAAAGAGAAATAAGGATAAAAGATCAAAATATGTTATAATACCCTGGAAGTTGAAATCTAGCATAGAAAAAATTTTCTCCCATGCTTCAATCTAGGAAATAAGGGTAAATACAGAACATACGTCCTCTACAATTTAAACAAATGCAGCTCCATGCTGCCATGGCCAAGTGCTAGGACTGTCCTCATTAGCTACATTAAAGCAATAGGGGAAATCTCTATACGATGCTGTAGTTACTTCCCTCGCATGTGCAATGAAAGCATGACATGATAAAGATCAGAGAATGATATTAAACTACCTTTGTGCCTTTCTGCTTCTTTTCTAAGTTCTCATAAGAAGAAAAAAATAATAAGAAAAACAAACATTCAAGATGACTGATGAGCAGAACACACCACCTCCTCTGCTATACCTGCTGTTCTCCTCCTCACAGCGGCCCTGAACTAGGGGAACCAAAATGTCAATTCAAATCAATATTTGGCTATAGAGGTCACATCTAATGGAGCACAAAACCTGGCCTTTTATTTGCTGAATTAACCTGGAAACAGTTACACTGCATAGCTCAAGCAGCCTGGAATCAGAACATGATGCCCCATCATTCCTCACCATCCACTGCCTAGAGGTTCTGCCCATGAAGTCATGCTGGGGACAACCAGGTATTTCGATACCTATAAAACATTGTGCCCTTTCAGTATCTAAGAGCACTTTTTGCACTTAGGCAAAATCTACAAAGTCTCACAACTGTGCCATTACCCACCTGAAAGGAAGAGAAAGGAGAGGGAGACAGAATTGCATGACAATCACAAAGATTTCTTTTCTCATTGCCTCACAATACACATTATAATTGCACTATATGCAGTAGAAAATGAAATAATTCTATATAATTTTTTTCCTGGGGAGGGTGCGTCTCTACTTCCCTAAAAACAGATATGGTTGCTTCTTACCTTTGAGGCCCATCTATTGGGTCAGACCCCAAATATTTCTATTTTATCTACTAGTTCCCTGCTAGGAAACTTGCACAATTAAACCTTCATCTTAGGCAGTCTTCCACTGAACAGGACCAATTCCAGAAGCTGAATATACATACAGTCCCTGAGATTCTATCAAAAATACAGTTGATCTTCACTTACCACATTGACTTTACCACCTCACTTTAAAAATGTTTATGTTCCTGGGAATAACTATCTCCTATGAAAATGGTAAGCAGAATATACTAATGGATTTCCTGGTGCTTCAGTCTAAACAGGTAACCCTGTTCTGTCCATCAGAGCAAGATTCAGTTTTGAGTGTCTGATTTCTTTAGGTATTTTAATGCATCATGTTTAACACAAGTCATATTCAAAACTGAAAAAAAGGATTCCATTAGTTTCACTCTTGAGATTAATATGATTGCAACCAGATAGCTTGGAAAGGGCAGTGGATGGAGATGGATATATTTCCCTGATACTGATGGAAGGAATATTCCCTTTTTTAAAGGTAATTGTAACTTCCAGAAAAGCCATCAAGAACTATCTGTTTTATTTCAATAGGAAAGAGCCCAGCTCCTTGCCAAGCTGAGAGAATAGGATGGAGAATACAAGGAGTGAAGTTTTGGATTCTTAAGGGCACCCTTTTAATCTTCATGTCAAAACCCAAAACTTCCATAAAAGAGAGGCACATGTTTGTGCTGACTGATTGTGATTTTTATTCTTATATGTAAAGACTGAAATGTTCACTTGAAGCTTTGAGCAAAACCTGAAGAGGGGATTGTCGCCCTGAGTTTTGCAG
>VZRS01013115.1:467957-535870 GCA_013398055.1 Ifrita kowaldi | reverse complement strand
AGTCATTAAGCATGCGTGGTTTGTTCCATGAAATGGGTCGGTGGTCCTCTAATTATGGGAGGAGTCCCTCTTTGGATGAAGTAACATCCTCATCCTCATTTTGACCTTTCTACCTCTCTGGTTTTTGACAATACATATGACCTTGGAGGGTTCCCAACTCCTCTCTTCATTACTTTTGAATAGGTTTCGGATAGGATAATCAATAACTGTCTAACTTTCTTTTAGGAGTAGCACTTTCCCATTAGGTCTACAGCTGAACAAACAGATAAACAGATAAACAATAAAACAAGTACAATCTGCTCTAAGATCTTAAAGGTCTATTCCAGCTTAAGTTTCCTAGCTTAATCATTAATTTTCTTAATTAAATCTAGCTGCTTCTGCTTCCTACCTATTCTAACTAGTCTTTAACTAAAATCCTAATGTTTAAATGCTTAAAGGAAAAAGCTCAATTAAATGTTTTTAAAAAAAACCAACTTTATTTAAATGCTTGAGAAGAACTCTGTGTTTCAGATCAGTTCTTGAAAGAAAGAGAAAACTCAAAGCTCAAATGTCAACCGAGGAGAAAAGATGATAAACAGCATGCAAAGCAATTAGAAGAAGACAAAGAGAAGAGGAATAAAGAACTCAAAGATATACACAGCTAATGGTTACACCCACTGCACCTGAAACAAGAAGGGCTTCTAGCTAGCTAAACAGCTAAATAATCCATGAAGTGCTCTTACTACATCAGTTACCTCTTGTTCTGGGTCATCATCCAGGGAGGTAAAACGCTTTTTCACCACTCGACCAGAAGCTGTTACAGTAACA
The DNA here is from genome assembly GCA_013398055.1 of Ifrita kowaldi. NCBI lineage: Eukaryota > Metazoa > Chordata > Aves > Passeriformes > Cinclosomatidae > Ifrita > Ifrita kowaldi. The sequence continues at coordinate 535,063 of VZRS01013115.1, read as the reverse complement.
GCATTGTTCACCTTTGGAGAAACATAAAAAAAGTGTCTCTAGATTTCAGAGCAATTTAGTTTCTATCGATTTGACAATGTATCTGCTTCATATATTGTGTTTTCTGGCCTTGTTTTACTCAACAGCTACACATAGCCCTGGTGCTGCTGTTTTCTTTATGAGTTCATGAACTTGGTGACTTTAGTTGAGGTATTATTGCTGTTTACTCATATTTAGAGGTGTCCCACAGAGGTGGCAAAGGTTCTCAGCTACCATAGCTTTTTGAACAGAAGTGACTAGAACCAAGATGCTAGAATGAGAATTACAACTGCTAAATCACCACCCATTTTTTTCCTGAACTCTTACTTCCAGAAGATGGGGAAAGTAGCATCTTAAACCACCATGGCTGCTTACACTGGGCTTCATTAACACCGAAAATATTACAAAAAGAGGTTACCAGTGTCTTAATAGAAGTCAAAAGGAATAAGCACAGCACAGGCAGGACTAGAACTCGTATTTCTTTCTTCTTACTGTAACAGAAGTTATCTACACAACCCTCAAAAAGCAGTATGGCAAGTTATTAGATGACCTGGCATTTCGTTTTTTAATTCAATGCAAGTTTTGTTCTTAAGTTTGTGTAGATTTTTAATACACAAACCTTTTTTCCTGCAAAAGCTTCAAAATTAGTATCACAGATTCGCAGACATTTTACAGTATTCAAATTATAAAAATTTGCTTTTAGATAAGACATAAACTTGTCTGCTCAATCAAAATTACAGTTCCAGGCACTACCTAGAATTTTTTCATGTGTGCTCTTTAACCTTTTTGACATTAGATTGTCTTTGTGATTCTATATCACAAAAGACTCTGTGAAACAACTGAGGTGATTTAAGAGCTCAGTTCTACCAGTAGTTTTAAACCATCCTCTCACACTTGATTCTACCTTTCTGCACTCTTCTGATTCACTGATGATTCAATCCTGTTCTGCTCCAGTTCAGCAAAATAAGCAAGCAGAAAAGTACTCACCTTTTCTGCCAGGTTATTATTCTGTTATTTTAGAGCACTGATTTGGCTCAGCAAGGGTTAGATGAATGCCAGACTTGTCACAAGAGAGTGACAGGTGTTCATAGCCGGGAAAAGGAACAGACTTTTGGAAGCAGTGTATTGTCTTTGTTGTCTTATGAAGACTTACCCCTAAGTTATGAGAGACTTGAAATGTTTCTAGCATTTGTATGCTCTACTTACCTGAGCACCAGAGATGCACACAATTATCACTTGGTGGCACCTTCATTTGAAGGAAATCTGTCACCATCTTTTAAGTATGTGTTACATCCATGATACATGGTTACACTGCACACCATAAAGAATGCTGAAAACTAAAGAAAAGACTGGAGGTTTCAGAAATCTATCCTGAAAGTGTTACTGTTTTCAAAATTCTTTTCATACTGCTGAAAGTCCAATGAAGACAGAGAATGTCTTTCAATAAACCTTGAATAAAGCCTATCAAACACAGTGATTACTCAGATATGCAAACCCCCTGTGTATAGCTCAAAACCACACATTGTGATCTCAGACACTAAACTCACACAGTTTTCTCTGTTGGCTACAATTGTAAAATCTTCTGCAATCTCCATTTGATCTGCATGATTTTTAACTTCCTTAAGCTTTAAGACTCTACAAAAGAAACAGAAATTATAAAGTAAGTAATGTATTCTAATCTGCTTACTACAACATTTCTATATATTTTTTTAAAAATCTAATATATTAAAACATTGTAAATAAATAAAATGGAAATTAATTATTTTTGTAATTTATGTTTAATAAGTGAAATTTTGACACAGTGGTCCTTGAGTATTTTTCATATCAAAATCTAAACTGTGGCCTCTAGTGCCCACATTCATCACACAGTAATCTGCAGATGTTTCTAGAAGAACTTTTGATTCTGACAAATTAATTGATTTTACAATTTCTATGGTCTGATGAGTTTTTGGTCCTGCAAATTGTCAAACTACTGAATTTATGCAGTTATGCAACTTCTTCTCTAATGAAAAAAAGATTTGAGTAAAAAAGGCTCATACTTTATCAAATTTGGTCCCACGTGGATTATTCTACCTGACATATCTGGATGGAAATATATCCAGTCAGGTTCAAGTGAACAGCATTTCATATCCTGTATGCCATTTTTTGCCTGAAGAACAAAAAGGAAAGCTTAGAATATTAGTATTTTGAAAGTCTCACAGATCTAATTAAAGAGGAAATACTGAGCTACTCACTATATACCTCTGGAGGTTTTTAAGTATTACTCCTAATCATGACCAGAAAGGATGGCAGTGGAACAATAATAAAAACAACAACAACAATAATAATAAAAAGACTCAGTTCCAATTCTCAAGATATTCAGTGGAGCAGTTGCGAGATTTTTAATATCCAATAAGCAATAACCTTGTACCTTAGCTATATATCATCCTATCTCTCCTGAAACTAAGCAAAATGAAGATTTAACCTAAACTGTGCAAGCACTTCAGTAATTCCCACTGTTTGAGTCTCCAAGACGTGGGATGTATCAACACATGTGACAAACATTAGCACAGAGTTTGACTTGAGCTTCAAACCTCAGGCTTAGCCTCTTTTGTGCAAATTATTTGTAGAGCATGTCAGCCTGGAATACCTTGTGATTTCAGCAATGAAATGCAAGCCGGTCAAAATCTCGACATTTTGGCAGTGGCTTTCTGCTGTTAAATTTAGCTGACATCGACCATTCAAATTGCCAAATATATGAACCCACATAGAAAAAAACAGATGAGAAAGGATTCTACAAGTCCATTTGAATCAAAATTGATCTTCAGGTACAGTTGTGAAACATCAGTTTTGAAAATAATGAGGGAAATAACTGGTTTGATCAGGCAAGCAAAAGAGATAAGGACATTTACAGATGAGACTTATTTAGTCAAGAAACTCTGAACAGGCCTAGAAGTTGCTTGAAATACAGAATGGTCTTCAGGTCAATTCCAGATTCAAAATAAAAGCTGAGAGGGAGAGCTCACACAAAAAAGTATTCATATGATGAACAGTACATAAACAAAAATAATTAGGAACAGATTAAACTAAGGAATAAAACCTTTCTAGGGACAAAAAGGGGATTAAACTGAGCAATTAAATCTTTTTAGGGAGAGAGAGAAGGTACAAGCCAAAGATAAACTACAAACATTAAGGACATTTACTCTGCAATTTCTTAAAATATAAAATAATTCTTTAGTCAGCATTTAGTAGGCTGACTAGTCAGAAGTGCATTAGGATGTTACCATGTAACCAAGGAAACAGGTAATGAGACTTAACTTTTAAGTCATGAATACAGTGCTGTGTAGCTCTGACAGTGCTACTATTTATATTGGAATGAAAGAAATAGGAGAAGCAGTACTGATTCAGAAGAAACTATTTTACACATGACTCCATGGGATAGCTAATTTGATACTGGGGTGATCCCTGTGTAAGCACTACACTGCTAAACAAAGGTATTATTACCTACTCAGAATAAGAGATGAAGACAAACATAATAGACATTAATTTCAGAGAAGCTGCTTTCTGAATATATTACCAAAGCATTGTCTTTCAGAGAACAAATATGGAAGACTCCTTTATGTTTTTTCTTGTTAGGTGTGATGATATAATGCCAAGGGTAACCTCCAATTTGAAATGCATTCTCCAGAGAAGATGCTTCAAATAGCAAAGGTGGGGTATCTGCAAATATTCGGTAATGTTAACACCATTAGTAGCAGAACAGTCATAATTCCATTGATCCTTACAATTCTAAATTCCAATAAAGCTACTAATTCTTCAGAACTTTTGAAGATTGGTGGAAACACATTGGCTGTGAACTCTTTCCCAGCGCCAGCTATGCTACCTCACCTAGCCTCCAGGTGCACATCTGCAGTTCCCTCTGGAGGGTTACTGCCTTCTCTGATCTTGATGCTGAACTACTCTTCTAGTACCTTTGATTTACAAGCAAAGACACAGCAAATAATTAGAATTATTCCAGCTCATCTGATTGAGAAAGGATGTACACATGAACAGATTGAAGACCATATAAAAATGGTCACTATTGTCTTGGGAAAAACAGTGATAAATAACTGGAAACAGCAAGCAGCAATCTCAAATAACAGAATTAAATGCAGGAAGATAGAATATGCAGATTCTGTTTTCTCCTTTTGTGTAATACAACAAAATAGTGTGGACCACAATGGATGTAATCTGTAGCTGAGTTCATAAAAATCAATCAAAATATAGAAATTTTTGCAATTAATGGCAAAAGGTATCTAGTTTTCCTTTCAGTTCAGTTGGGATAAATTATAGAGATGTACTAGGCCATTCTTACAAGTCTTCTGTTTACTAAATGAGAGGCATCTTTGAATGAAATGGACTGCACAGAACTTTACAACTTCTGCCAACTAGGTAAATCAAAGCAATTTCTACAGCTGCTATAACTGAATCAACTTTAGAGTGAAAATCAGCTCTTTCTAACAGAGAAAAGCTGGGAAAAAATTGACAAAATGTGGAGAAAATCTGCAATTACAAGGGGAATTTAGACAGGCAGAACACAAAACCCCAAACTGAACTAGTGCAAGGAGAACAAGGTCCTTATCTGGACTTTGTGTCACAGATGTCTTATCCAAGTTTTGACTTGTTCTTATCCTGCTTAGTGTAGATAATTATCCTAGCTGCCAATGGTGCTAAGATGTGACATGACATCAGATATTATGTTTATGGAGTGCTTCTCTCCTCTTCCTTTGTTCATGTTTCCATCTATTTAGCCATTTAGATTGAATGGAATTAGTTCAATGCCAATGGAAATGAAGTTTTCCCTAAGCTGGAAAGTGACTATGTTGTATTTGCCTTTTGGAGTGACACATAGGAAATGGGAGATTCTGTGCAAGATATAACAAACTATAGGTTATAAAAAACTCATGCATCTGCTGGAGATGTAGAGAATGCTGAAGATGGAAGCATAAGCAAAGGACTTACTGATATTAAAATCAGTCAGAAAATGAAAAATGAGTTAAGAAAGTTTGTTAACATTTTACCCAAACAACTTTTAAAATAAAGTATGTATATCAAAGTCCCTCAAAAATTGTGGAAGATGGACTAAATGGTACAATTAAATGTATCTCAATAGTATATCAATACTGAGTAGTAGAGGCTGCTTATAAAATATGCCTTTCCTTTTATGTTCATTTGGCAAAGATTTGCACGATCATAGCCACCTAAACCACTGTGATAATGTGATTCTGCTGCCTCAACTCCCTCTTTCCTGCTGTGTCACTTGCTCTTGTTGCTTAACGCCTCCTGTTTTATTGTTTGCAAGTCCTTTCCCAAGTCTTGCCAGTTTTCAATCTCCAGTTGAGCTTCTTTGTTCACTTACTTTAAACTCTGCAGACTCATCTAAGCAAAGTTGTTCCTGGCAGCACTAACAAGTGTTTGTTCTAAATGCAAATAAAACCAAAGAAAGAACAACAGGGAAAGATTTCTACAAGGTATCCTTCTCCCTGCTTTTTTTCTGAAATTACTGTATCATCCAACAATAAATCAAACTACAGTTTTAAGTTCTGGACCATTCAGAAAATCACACACTGTGACCAAAATAATTCCTCACCAGTTAAGAGCTGTAGCATAGTACATAGTAGCCTGTACGTTTTGATCTCAATACACTTCCTTTCAGGGACCTCACACCATGAAAACAGATCTGTAATAATGGCCATCCCTTCAGGCAATTTCTGTAGGGAGGCTAGGACTAAGTAAGAAGGAAAACTACACACAGTTAAATCATAGTAAATACAAGCCTGCACTCTGAAACAGTTAAGATCTTGCACACTGAAGCATTTGCCAATCTCATTCTTGAAAGAAAACTCAGAAATGCAACTATTCTTTAAGAAGAAAACCACAGGAATGCAACTATTTGCAAAAAGCAGCCATGAAAAATGTATGTCATGGGTTCAAAACTTCCTAACCATAAATTCCTGAGTATGATTAAAGAACAAAAATGTTTTCTCCAGTACACGGTTTTAAATCTCAAAACTGAAAACTACACTGATGTATAAGCCATGAGATCAAATCTTCCTATTAAAATTCCCACAGCAGGTTTTCCACAGGTCCTTCACATTAAGTGGTGGTTTCACAGATCGAGATGGAGAGAAAAATGGGGAAAGATTTCCCTTTGCAAAAACCAAGGGATAAAATACAGCAGCCTATTACTTTGTTTTAATAAAACATTGCATTATAACTTCACTATGTAAGTCTGTATTTTATCTTTGTGTGCTCCCTCATTTTTATATAAATCTGGATTGATTTGTCACTTATTATCTGACATTGAAAAAAAAAAGGCATATTTTACGTGGACAATCACCTGTAAAAAACATTTAATACAAAAACATTCAAAATTAAATAAATAAAGGCATGCATTCTTTGATATTCGTGAAACCAACCTTTTAAATTTTTTTTTTAGATGCCTCAAGTGTGAACTTGTGAGAATGTATTTTTCAAGTAAGAAAAGAAATTGCAAATGAAGTCTCAGGCTTTGCTCATTCATTAAGATTCTTAGCACCAAATTCTAATCTCAAGTACACCAACAGAAGTCACTGTTTGGTTTTAGAGAAAGAAGTCATTAAATAATGCAGAACATTTATAAGTTAATGATTTGAGGCATTAGAATTGTTTTTAATAATTTGTCCTCTTCTCAGGAATTCATTTTACTGAAACTGGCACATTTCTGACAACCTAGAATATCAAAATGCAACTCAGACAAATTGTATTCAGTCTCTTTGAATTTCCTCTGCAAGGTGGAGTAAATGTTCTCACATCTTCTGCTTACATACCATATACTGTTGCTACTAACAGCTATCCTAGTCCTTCCTGTTTCTTAAGAACAGTTGCATCTCAGAAATAAAGAAAGGGGTTTCCATTTCATGCAGTGCTTATAAAGTTTTTCAGATAGCTTAGTTGCTCTAGTAGTTTTCTTGGTGTGTCTTATGTAATTATTACTGTAATTAGATGTAAAGCAAAGCGCATTTAACTATAATGTAAACCCAGAAATACAGCTACAGCACAATATGAGCGCAGTAATTTTAGTATTTTTCTTAGTGTGAAATAAGTCACAATTAATCCATAAAAGCCACCAGTCAAGCCAAGACAAAGATCATAATTACCTGTTATTTTAATGTTACATGGAAGACCAAATGGATACTTTCCTACAACTCCCACCTGACCATTCCAGTTGAATTCTTGTCCCAAATCAAATGGTTGTTCCATGAACTAAAATAACACAGAACAATTTAGCTTTACGGATGCATATTTATTTGCTTTTTAGTTTTACTGCTCTATTACTACTGCATTCTTTATCTTGTTAGATACTGCTTGAGGTCCTATTTTTGAATTAGTTTGATTTTTGACTGGAAGGATATAAACTCACAAGTCTCACTGCAGTTCTGCTTGAGATCAAACTTCCCCATGCCCACCAGTTCCTGGCCTCAACAATCATCTATAACTACAGTCTAGGTGTGTAAAGAGGAGTACATCTGGTCTAATAGTTACATAACTCCTCAGAAGTGCCTGCCTGACCCCGTATCTCTTATGTTTTGCCAACTGTAACTGTTGCAAGTAACTTTTCTGATAGTGTATCTGTTTGTATCTTCTGACCATAAATTCGGGCAGGAACCTATCCTTTGACACATACCCCATGGACTTATGTAGCATACACAAATATTTATGACTTGTTACCCAAAAATAGCATGGACTGTATGAAAACTCTTTTGTTTCATTACCTGTTCCAAAATGGCCTTGAAGTTATAGAGTCTGACCAGACCCATGCTATACATTACAATCAGGATTCCATTAGAAACAGCAACATCTGTCACACTATTACCAAAAATCTGGAATAAAATGAAGCAAAAAATATTCTCTTAGAGAAGAAATAATTGAGAGCAAACACAAATAACTGACATTATGTCCTTGATTTTGCAATTGCTTTATTTTTTTCATTCTGGCCAAACTCTATGATCAGTGTTTAAGTTCATGAAGTTTTCTGTAACTCATCTCTTCTGCTGAGTTTCTTTAATCTGTTGCACTGCAGTAACACCTGAGGTTATATTAGTCATATTCTGCAAGCAGATTCATGCTCTAATAAATTCTCAGTTTATCTTCATATCATGCTACCCAGTTATTATCGTACATGAATAGATTATATTATTCAGCATCCCACAGGAATGTTAGCAAAACTAGCAACTCAATCCAAAAGTCCTGATTTGAGATCTTCTGTTCTTTCTTCACCACCAGGGTAAAATACTAGTCTAATCACAACTCTATGGCTGCATACAGCTGTACTAAAACTACATTATCCAGCTGTCACAGAGTACAGAATTCTCTCTGAATCCAAATTAGACATATACATGTGAAGCTGACTTATCCTTTTTAGTAATTATGCACTATTCATTTGTGCCACTGCTTAACACATCACTGAGCAAACCCCACAAACTAATTCTTCATATTTAATTAATAACAATATGTGAAGTTCATAGGGTTTTTTTAATAGATAGGCTTGGAAATGTAGTTTTCTTTAATCTGACTCACTATGTAAAAAAGCAATTTAACCAGTTAAAACAGGCTCAAAAACCATAAAAAAATAAAGAAACCCAGAAACTGTAAGACACCTACACCTTAACACTATCAGCAATTTTGTGATCTGTTCAGTTATGAAAGATATATTCACTCTTGAGACTTCATCTTTTACTTAGTTTTACAGCTCTTTCTCAATACATTTGTTAGCTTAGGTCTCTGTGTCTTTCAGACATAAACTCTAATAATCTTCCAACCCTCAAGTCTCCTTTCTATCCTTAAGACCTCAGCCACTCTGAACTCAGAATTTATTGTGGTGTACCATCTCAGTAAAGCTGATGCATGAGGTGCATTCTGCAGTCTTAAACAGTAACACTAACCCTAACTCCAATCTAACAGTTACATTCCTCTGATCTATGTCAGGTCTGGCATTGCCTTCATTGGTTGCATCTCCTGCTGGGTGTATTCTCACATCTAAAATGCTGCCCTTCCATGCTGGGTGTATTCTCACATCTAAAATGCTGCCCTTCCATTATAGTTTAACAATTTCTCTGATGAGTACTTGGTACAGTCCCAGCTGAAGAAGTGCTTTTTCAGATGTTTCGCCTACTATGACCATGATGAATCTGGCATGCCATTTCTAACCAGACTGAGAATACCTTTGATACTGGTAACATTTTTTCCAGTCCTAACTACTAATTTTGAACAGAACAACACACAGTATCCCCAAACTTTCATGAGCCCAAAAGAAAAAGTTTAACCCAATGCCCAATTTCAATTACAGCCTCAACCCAACCTAGCACCAGCTAAAACTCCAGCTTATAGATCTGGACCTTAAAAGACACTGTACCTCACAGAACTTAAAAGACAAAGTTTGCACGTTTGTACTGTTTCATGTGTAAGTTGTATCCAGAGCTTTCTTGACTTAAAATTGAACAGTAAAAATTGCAATCTGGCTCAAAGTTTCTTCCTACGTATATACACTTACTTACAGGTCAGAAACTGAACTCAGGTTGGTTGTTCTTGACTGATAAAGCAAGACATATTTACTTCTGTCATTCAGTAACACTGATAATAAAAGTTTGAAACATTTGTAACTGCATATAGACTTGATAGACTGTTACTAGGACTGGGTCAGAGGCACATCTATCTTTCCGTAAGGAGGTGAAAAGAAGTGTACAAACACTTCAGGATTCCCTAATTCTTACGATTGCTCTAAGAAAAGGCTAAAGTCCTTCCCCATGTCAAAGAGTAACCCAGTAACAGAATCTATTTGTACCTTCTCTTCCGGTCATTAGAATTAAGAATATTTGCCCCAACGCCCCTCTCAGACACAAGAACACTGCTGCTAATTAATGTTTCAATTGCTTTTACAAGCTGTAAGTATGACTTCTGAAAGTCTGAAATAAGTGCCTAAACTACAGCTGTCATAGAACTACATTACAGATCACATATTATTAGAAAAATTAACTTACCTTTTTGTTTATTTCCAGCATTCCAATGAACGAAAGAGGCAAAACTTGGAATACAGCAAGATAAAACAATACAGTCTGTTGGATTCCTGCCTGGGAAGGAACAATACAGCATACAGTTATTAAAGGTAGGACAACTTTATCTTCTACCATAATAACATAATATAATGTCCCCATCTTTGTGCTTGTAAATTTTTTTGATCAATGTTGTAAAAATGTCAGTTTTTTGACAAACTTACCTGCCGTGCTGCTGCAGGGAGCTTATTCTGAGCTGACTTTACAATCATTACCTCTTGAGGAGTATCCCAGCTCAGATACCTATTTGTGACAAGAAAGGCCTATCTTAATGACTTAAAAACTATTTATTAATAAATATATTATTTCACATAAAATATAGTCGACCATAACTAAGCAGATGCCTGTGCCCAGGCAAACTTCAGTATTAGATTTGGAAGAGGTGCTCAAGATGTTTGCTCTTTGCAATGATGTAAAATCCATGGAACTAGGAATGGCTTACTTCATACAGGATTGTGAGAAATATTTGGAAAGCATGAACATTCACTATCCTAATGTTTCTCCTTCCCTTCAAAATCACACTTTCTTATCCTTCAGCCTAAAGAAAATAATTTCTTCTGAAAACTGAAAAAAAGAAGCAGTTTACCAGAAGCAGTAACTGCTCTGCTTTAAAAATCTACCCTATGGAGAAGAACCTCTGCAAATTAAAAACATCTCAGACTTTGAGCATATTGTTTGTATGTTTGATCAGGTTTGTTTTTCAGCTCTTAAAGTCCTCTCCTGGTATGTTGCCATTGCAATACTAAAGGCTGTAAAGTTATCAGAGAAAAGCAGATAGTATGCTAGGTTTTGTGGAACTTGATACCAAATTTGACCCCATAATACTTAAGTTGATGAAATTGTTCTACAGGTAAGAGCATGCAGGAACAGAACGCCAGGTAATGTTCTAGATTAACAAATCTGTTGTCAGCCATAGGATAGTACTAAAATAAACACGGGATCCCCTTCTCCTCTGTAGTACTAATCACTGTTAATTATATAAAGCTCTCCTTCTTCACTATACTGCTAATGACTGTTAATGATATAAAGCCTAGTTGTGTAATACCTGAAGAATTTGCAACAGGAACCAGCAAGATATACTTTTTCCAGAACTTCTCCACTATCAGCAGAGAGACGTAGAAGCCAGTTCTGCACTGTCAAGACTATCAGGGAAGCTTTATAATCTGATGGACTCGGTAGCATTTCCCCCTACATAAAAAAAGGCTATTAGAAAAAAGTTTGTATCAGGAGGATACATAACATTTTGACACAGTCAGAAGAACACAAAAGTAAATACACATTCCTCAAAAACTGAAGGAGGAAAGCTGCCTGCTAATCAGATCAGTATCTCTAAGCTCATGTCCATGCCAAATAATCACCTATCACATAAATAGCCTGCTGTCACGCTTTTTGCAAGACAGTTACCTTTGCTAGAAAGGACACCCTTTAAAACATCCTTGCCTTGCGAAAAATTAACTGCTTATTGATCTAATTGATACCAATCTTGAAGATAAAGTTGTTTAAGTATTTCAAAATAAGACATTCAGTGGTAACTCAACAGTAACTGCTACAAATGGCATTTACACTGCTTTATTTTTAGGTACCTCAAGGATAGGGCTATATTTCTAAGCTCTGTGGACACTGGGTGAAGGAGAGAAATTATGTAATTATTAGTTAGAAACAGTAGCACAGTTTTTGGGTAGGGTTGCTTCAGTAGGCCTCCAGTGTATCTGCTTTTTGGTTTTTTTAATGTCAACAGATCTGGAGAAAACTAAAACTCCCAGCTACTGTCCTTGCCACTTAAAAAATAAAGAAAAATATAAGTAGAATTTACTTAGTAAGGAATTAAGAATTAGTTGCATAACTGTAAAAGCACTGGTTATAAAATCTTCCATGAAAGCTTACCAAAAACGCATTTGAATGCACTATTAAGAAATACAGAGAAGTATACCTCTAAATGTTCAGTTAATATAAATAAGGCACATGTTGCAAACCTTTAATGACTTAACTCCCTAAAAACATTGAGAAAATTGTTTGGAAGGAAAGAGCACTCCATTCTAAATGTTTCACCAAAATATATTAATTTAGTATTTTGCACAACAATGCTCCAGTAAAAATTAATCTTACCAGTGGGCATTCCAATAATAAAGCATCTTCTATTTTTTCAGACTTGGCACACTTTGACTTTTGATAAAGTATTCTTGGCTCTTGTGCAATGCTAGAGGAAAATGATTGCTAATCATTAGTCTATTTTATAGACCACTTTCTATCAACAAGTCATTTCATACAGTTTTACAAATCCTGCCTTCTCCTTAGGCCAGTCAGAAATCTAAACATCTTATTTTTACATTGTAAATATACCTGAAATTGCTCTCAAAATAAGGCCTAATAAACAATAGTCAATATAATGTAATATTTAAAAGCTAACCTTCTCTAAATCTTTTGGTCTGCTTGCTTTTTCTTGTTTGTTTTTAGTTTTGGGTTTACATTTAGTTTGGTTTTTTTTCTTTTAAGTAACAAACTTAATAGTAACATTCTTGCTCTAGTGATATACATTAAGAAGAAAGCATATTTCAAAAACTAATGATCATCCTGGAACCTTCCCCTCAAGTCCTTCCAATATTGCCGTTCATAACAAAGGTGTGGCATCATGTTCAGATTCTTTTTAAAAACCCTCTACTAACTAAACTAAAAGCTTTGTACTGTGCACGGTTTTGCCCTCTGGGAGAGGATGAGACAAAGAAAGACAAAGATGTTAGACAGGTTAACCCAGTACTGAAAACATTTGCACAATGTAGGAATAAAAGCATATTTAGATCTCAGCTGTGGGTTATAGATTAATTTAATTAACTGTTAGTGGTTTACACTGACAGAGTAGTTTGTCTTTTATATATCATATGACACTATCTCAAAACTGCTCTGCCCACAACTTCCTCAGCAATGCAGTTCTCCAAGTCCATGCTACTTCCCTCACAGTAGGGACAGGCAAGGACAAGGGCTGGTGGACAATGATTTCCTGTCCTCTACCCTACCGTGTCCTGCTTCCCAACCTGTGTATCTGCAACTGATCATGGAACAGGAGAATACATTAGATCAGAGAACTCATCTGCAAAAGAAATTAGCAAAAACTAGCACATACTGCGGGCTGTACTTTTACATGAGGAATAATTTACTTATTTTATACAGAATTCACATAGTACCAAGCTTGTTACATAGGCTGATTCTGTCACACACTTTTTAGCACAGTGCTAGTTACTAGACTGCAAAGAACTTCATTTGGCTTTTTAGTGCAAGACTAGGAAATGGTGGTAATCTTCCATTCCTGCTCTGAAAGCTGAGGTTATACAGCACCAGAAAGATCAGGCTTTCTTTTACCAAAGTAGGTGTCACATTAAGATACAGTGACATCTAAATGTAATTCAAAGACTGTAAACCAAAGATTTATGCACCTGGTTATTTTTTGTTCCTAAGTAAACTCCACTCAATTCATGGCAGCTATTTGTATGAGTAAAGTTAGCAATATAACACAGAATCAGTCTCAAAACTGTAAGTCAGTACCTTACAATTGTAAATTTATTACCTGGTAATACAGCATTGGTAATTGTCCATGTAAATTCTTCCTCTTTCATATGCAATAGGAGATGCAGAATGAGTTGTCCAAACATTCTTGAATTTAGTACTTTCCTGAAACAGAATAGTTTTAACAGTGATGGCTGTTTGCAACAAACTTTGCTTCTGAAAAATATTTTATTTCGCTCCTGCAACTTAATAATGTACATTAATTGAAACTTACAGCCAAATACACAAGGAAGAATCTTATTTAGTTTTTATAAATAAAATTAACAGACCTTTTTAAAGAAAATTTTGTCTTCTTAAAAAACCAAGTTAAACGATTTTTAATTAGCTATAATGGACAGCAGGGGTAAGGAATATTGTGTCATTAACTTGCCTGCATTAAAACTGGCTACTAACCTTCCATGGTGACTTGAAATCAAGGACTCAACTCCCCAGAATATACATATGCACAGAATTCTTTTATATGTAATTAATTGGATCTATTGAATACATAATTCCATTCTGCTGGTGGTGTTTGGTGTGAAAGACAGAAAAATGTATTTACTGTTATTTGTAATAAGCACCCGAAATGTTAATGAAATAGACTGCTCACATTAAAGTTTCTTGCATACATTTGAGATATCAGGAGCTCTATACCATTAACAAAGGTTCCAGTATCAGAAAAAAAAGTGTAAGTCAGACATACTTCTTTTCATGTCAGTAAACCCTGCATGCCTGTTGATCTAGTTACATAAGCAGACATTTCAGCTGACTTCCAATAAATGTATTTTCAGTATAAGATAATTGCCAATTCACTTCCAGTCTTTTCCAATGTATTTCTATCAACTGCTGTATGGAAGCAGTAATTGTCTTGACTACAAAGAAAGAGTTCAGTTTGTAATTGGTTTAATTCCTATTTATTTTGTAACATCAGTTTCACTGAGAACTAGGGTTACGTTTACCTGAAAATCTCTGCTGGTTATCTTATTATGCAAAACTACTTTCAAATTTAACATGAAACACTAAGAATTTAACATTAGTATTAAATATGAAGCCATCTTAGGGAAATAGGTGATATAAAATCTCATAAAAGCTTATTTCTAACACAATTATTAGATATACAAGTGCCTCTGCAGTTTTTGCCCAGCACAATCCTCTCTACATTTCTAGGTCTGAGCCTTGTGAAATAAATTTAACCATTACTAACTGTCTGCATCAAAACTGCACCTTTTTTCTCCCCAGACTTGTACTCCAGCGTGACCGGGGACTTCTCGAACACCAGAGGACTGACACTCAGCCCCCTCGGCTGAGAGCCCGTACCCTCAGGGATGCAGCCAGCGCCGAAGCGCAGCCTATTACCTGACACATTATCTTTCTGAGGAGTCCCAGGTTCTTCCTGTGGGCGACACCGGCATCCCTGGCATAGAAGCCGTGGGCCCTGCGGGTGAGGAGGCGGCAGACGTTGTGCACCCCGCACGCCCGGGGGCCGGCCCTGCCCCCGCCGGCGGCCGCCTGCGGGCATATTCCCGGCCCGCGGGCCGGGATCGCCTTTCTCCCCCGCTCCAGGCTCGCTCTCGGCGGGGTGTGCAGCCTTGCAGGGCCGGGCCCGCGCCGGCTTTCTCTCAAACCCCCGCCCTGCCCGGCGAGAGGTGTAGCGAAGCGGGTAAAGGCCCGAACGGCCCCTTGCTCCTTGACTCCCGAGCGAGGCAAACCGAGGCCTCCCGGCGATACTCCGCGCCCTGCACTTCCCCCGCCGCCACAGCGCCGGTTTCCGCAGACGCCAGGCGGGGACAGCCCTGCGCCGCCGCAGCCTCGCCCGCGGCCCGCCGGGTACTGTAGTTTTTCCGGGAGAGGAATCNGCGGAGCGGGGTCGCTCTCCTGTACGGGAGGGCTGCGGCGTTGGCGCTGATCAGGCACTGCTCGGAGGACCGGGCAGGAGCAGGCACTGCGCAGGGCTTGGTGAGAGTCGCCGGCAGCGGCCGCCCGCCGGTACCCGCGGAGCCGCCGGCGCACCGGGAGCTCTGCCCCGGCCGGGCTCCCCGCCGACTCTGCGCTGAAGGATGCGGGCGCTCGGCATGCGGGACGTGCAGATGGAAGCATTTTACCCGTTGTTTTTTAAAATAATGGCAGGAAAATTTTTTTAGTGGGAACTAGTTAAGGAGAAGCGGGAACTGGTATATTCTTTCTTTTAAAATGTTCCTGCTGTAGAGCACAGCCCTCTGGGTTGGGCGCAGGGCACTCCCAGGGGTGAACGCCCGACCTGCGAGCCCGGGGCACCGGCCGCAAGCCATTTTGGTTACGGCGGTGTGGGATTGAGTGTACCCGGACCTGGGGGGAAGGTTAAGGGATTTGTTGAAAGCTGTTTAAAACTCCAAGGTCAACAGAAACTTCTTAAGATGCGTAACACTTCATTTTTGTATTTTTAGAGCTACATCCCAAATGTTGTCACGGTCATCAATCGCTACTCGCTGGCAGAGCAACTGAAGGCTGTAGACAGATTTGTTTCTCTTCCTTGCCAGAGGCCAAGCGCCCAAATGGGGTAATCAAAAGGTGCTGATCTTTTATGTGCCCGTATCTGTTCTTCAGGATCTGAGTGGAACCTTGAATCGTCACTAACACTGTAAGAAAAGAGAAAGTCCTTAAAGTTTCTGGGGCTTTGCAGCTATTTCGTGAAGGGAGCTAAACACAAACATGATGGTTGCTGTTGCTCCTTCAGAGACCTAATTAGGGCAGTAAGTGGAGCTTACTGTCCGGTGGATTTGCAACATTGCCAGTGACTTCAGAGCTGGCAAGGCAGGCTGCAGCTCAGCAAAGCCCACATGGACATCCAGAGTCCTGCAAGAATGTAAATGAATGAGGTTCTTGAATATAAATTGTAGACAGTGGTAAAATTCATGTTGCTCTATCTCAATTCTTATCATCCTCAATAAAAAACCCGTAGTTTGTGTTGAGACAAATCATCTTTTGTTAGGCAATACAGTTAAATATTCAGTATTTTGTAGATAATATGGTTAAGAACAGTTTAAGCGATTGCTTTTGGGGGTTTAGATGTATCTTCACTTTGCAAGTCTATAAGCATGTGTATGCGTACACATAAAGTCTCAACAGCTCTTTTTTTCCCTTTTCCTCCTTCCTGTGTAAGTAGCAGCCAGCAGAGGGTGTGCAGAGTAACGAGGAACCCTTCTTTGATTATTCAAGCAAATGTTTCCAGTAAATAGTCAGGGTTTATCTCCCCTTCTCTCCTCCTACCATTGCATAAACTCTTTCCTCTTTGCTCGACTATTTTTAACAGGCTACCTCGCAGCTTGTGGAAGAACAGGCACTTCTCACTTAGCACATGTATATGTGATTAAAATCATATCTGGTGGGGCAGGTTTGTTTGTTTATCTGCTTTGCTTTTCAACTAATTTTAACTTTGTTGTCTCTATAGGAATCAGAATAAATCAAAATAATTTTTCTTTTGTTTTTCTTTTGCCCTGGGAGGCAGTGCTCTGCAGCAGTTTTACTGAGGTTTCTGTACGCTCACAGGGAAGTCTGCATCATTCCTGGTGCATGAGAAAGAAAAGCAGTTGACATTTTTCTATCTGCTGAGTTTGAAAAGTTGTGAAATACCCTGTTGTTTCAAATGTGCATAATTTTTTGTACATATATAATTGAAAAACTAATCATGAAGCCCCAAGAGGCCATGATTAGTCACTTGGTCAAATAGAATGGGATTAGGCACTCAGTTAATGAATGAGTCCGGTTGACAGTAAAGTCACCCCCATTTCCACCCATCTTGGAAATATTAAGAAATATTAATATGTATGTATGTTAAAAATAACCACTGGTAATTTGTAGTTATACCTTCTATGTTACCATTATCTTTTTTCCTTTGTGCCCCTGATTGCCACTTGCATCTGTTTTGTGTAAGGTGTTTTGAGTTTTGGTAGTGTTTGATGGTGATAATACAGATTAGGAAGGCTTTACAGGACAGCATTGGGAATTAATGGTCAAATGTTGTCTGGGTAAGCTTCTAGGTACCAAGCAGAAGTAATTGTATGAAGTTAATAGTTTTCAAACTATTTTTCTGTCTAGGAATGTAACAAAAGCTGCACATACTGTTCCTAATATAGGCTATTTTTTTCTTTATAAGAGAGACTCTACAAGTAGGTTTAGTGATTGGAGATGGAAGAAGTTGTTAGATTTGTAGTTGGAGATCAGCCAAATGTCAAAATATTTTCATCCAGTAAATTCATTAAATTAGGTTCTTGGACAAAAGCAACAGGTTATTTCTGTTCTTTTTATTTTGTTTTGTTTTTTTTTTTTCTCTGACATCCCTCCCAGAATTGATACTTTAAAGAATTTTACTCATCAGTTAAGTGGTTTACATATGTTTTGGGGTGTAATTCACTGTTAAAAGATCTTAGAGCAGTTCTTTTCTCCTGTATCTAATTTTTCTTCTGTGGGTGTGACTATTCAGGGTTTTAATGCCAACATCAATTAATTTAATGCCAACATCAGGTCTGGCTAGCAGTTGATGTGTGTACATTCTTCTGCATGTTCACCTGCAAAAAGCTGTACTAAAGGTGCTGTGTTTGCTTGTTTGAGAAGGGAAGGAGTTTTAAGGCTGTTTCTTAAAATATATCTATTAAACTGAGGACCTGATCTGTACTTGTAACAGTGACAAAATTGGAAAGTGTGAAAGGCAGTGCTCCACAGAGAAATAAAGACTTCCATGTTGCTCTTCAACATGGTTATCAAGTGCATTGTTTCTTTGAAGGTTTTTTCTGAAAAATAGTTATGCTGCCACAAAATTTAGTAATTTTTAATGTAATTCAGTTTTATGTTAATTTCCTTAAAGACGAAAGTTGAATTGTTTTGATTAATAATCAAACTTAAAGTATTCCTGACTGTGACTCTGAACAAGGAAAGAACTCCTAATTCTTTCAGACAACATTTCTTGCTGTCATAACTTCAGGGTGTGATCATCTTACCTGATAACAAGAAAGGGTGTTTGCCTGTTTCATTAACAAACTTCAGTTAAACAATTAAGCAATGACTCGCTTCAGAAAATCTAATTTAGGCTTACAAGTGATTTAATGCTTTTTGAACTTTTAGGAGCCGTGTTACCCACTAATCTCGTGATCTGTGGATGACTTTTAACTCTCAGGGATATACATGCATGTCTCAAGGGAGTTCCTTCACATTTAGCATTGAATGCAACAGTAAACTTCCTCACCTACCCTACTTACCTTGCATTTTCAGAATTTATCTGCTGATGTTGTTCAATTATCACTCAAAGGCTCACTTTTTCAAAGAAGAAGTTGCATATCTGGATTTTACTGATGTAAGATCATCTTAGTCATCTGACTATAATTCCCATCTGTGCATCTTTTCATGTTCTCATTGAGATATTTAGAAAGCCAAGAAAAATTATGTGACTAGCCTAGCAGCTGAATCATTGTATTTTATGGTGAATATCAACCCTGTACAGGAAATGCAAGATACTAACTCAGGTCTTTTCAAATGACTGAGGGAGGAAGAGGATTTGTAAACAGTTTGCAATGTAATAATGGAATCTTTATCCAAGCATTTCTATAACTTAGTAATAATAATTTTAGATTGTGGTTTGGGGTTTTGGAGGACTTTCTATTTGTTTTTATTTTCAAGAATTTTATTTTTCATTGCCTTTATGTAAATTACACATTTTGCAGAAATCGTCATGATATCTTAATTTTCATGTCTCATAATTATTATTTCATTATATCCCATATATGTTAATAATTATAGATTATGTTATGAAAAATGCATACATATTTGCAAATAAAAACCATGAACAGCTTGTAGTAATTGAAGTATAAATTGGAATTGTTTTAGCTGCTGAGCCACATTTTTTTAAAAAAGCCATAATAAACTCATTAACATTAGAAGAAGTTTTGATTTTTTTAATAGGCCTAAGTGTTACATTTTCACTGTATGGCAATGCTTCCACGTCTTGGTAACATTGCAGTCTCAGCAGCCAAAATTAACAGTGGTTTTATTTGGCATTGTCAACCATAAGGCAAACTCCATTTTATTTAGTCTTTGACAAGTAAAAAGAAATTTTAATCTTTTTTCCTTTTTTTTTTCCTGTAGGCTTAAAATGAATAAACAATGCCTTTTTTAAAGCATGACTCATTCAAAAGTACATGTTAAATGAGGAATTGTTCATTTAATTAAAGTGATTCCTTTGCCAGTCTTTGTATTGATGTGTACAGATTAATAATTTTCAATTCACAGTACAAGACTTGTCAAATAGTACTATTTTCCTTGAGATAAAAATCTTTGTTTTGCAACCAATTTGCACAGAATGTGTTCTAGTAGTGTTTTGTGCCTGTTCTTTTGTAACTACATTTTGTGTTTCCAGTGCATTAAGGTTGTCTGTGTGGTTTTTACAGAAGCAGCATTGGGAAAAAAAAAAGAGAAAAAAGGCAGGAAAAAATAGGACTTAGAATAATTTTTAAAGTCATGCAGAGCATTTAAGGAAAAAAGAACAAAAGCCTATCAGGGTAAAAGTAGTAGGAGGAGTATTTAATTTTACTTGTCTCATAGAAAGCCTACATTAACAATATGCAAAAAACACCCCAAAAAACCCCACCAAAAATGCTGGTGCTAACTACACACACTTGTTATCTTTTATAGATCCTTTATGAAGATATTCCAAATAAAGTAAAATACAGCAATATAAGACAAAATAATACATGTAATAGAAAAATCTGAATCACTTTATGATTTGCATTAATAGAAATTAGTATGTATAACCATTAGATTTCAAAGACAGCATTGAACAGGGATCAGGAGAATACATGGCAGAAATTTTGGAAGGCTTTATGTGCATTATGTTTACACTTTAAAAAGGTATTTAATTTCCTATTTAAAACATAAAACCACAGTCACAGTTCCAGAGTGAAATCTTTTGAAGAAAATGAGTTAGGTGAAAAATGTCAATTTTACTGACAGTATGTATCCATTAGAAGAAATGGTTTCTTTGCTCATCATTTCTTGCTTGCGTTCGTAAAGGTACAATATCAAACTTGGGTTATTGTTTTACTGTGTATTTCTTTTCTTTTGTCTGCCCAATAGGACTTTGAAATGATACCAATTAATTTATCTTCCAACTGGTTTCATTCCAGTAGCCTACTTTGGGATTATTTGGGCTTTCAGCACACTGAAGGGATGTTGCCATTTTCTAAAAAGCATTTGAATTGATATTTTAGTAAATTATTTTGGTAAATCTGATACCGGTTCTTGATTATTTGACCAGTCTCTGATGTAAGTGACATAAATAACTAGGTTACTGCAAAACTGTAATTTGAGTTAAATGTGTTTTCAGGTCTCTCAGCACAATGAACTTCATTACAAGGCTTTCTGCTTTGCATCTGAGAAAAAGCAAGATGCAACACAGGCACCAAAGTAGTAGACGACCAGCAGTTCCACTCGGATCACGGATTTTAACTGATCCTTCTAAGGTCTTTGAGCATAACATGTGGTAAGATGTTTTTTCAAGGCTGATTTTCATATAAGTTTGTATACTGTTTACACTGATGAATAAAGATGTGGGTGTATAAAACAAGGTACTGCCAGAACAGACACGTGAAGGTAGCACTAGAGAAAACTTGAGACTGTTCAAGTAATCTAACAGTTAGGAGCTCTCAGTGACTCGTGTTAAAAGCTGCCAAGCAAATAGTCAGGGAGTGAAAGGCAAAATATTGTTCTAGATCAGTAATCCATTAGGGGACAGAAAATGTAGAGATGAGATAGTTCATGTTATTTATAATGGCAGGAAGTTTCTAGTTAGGTACAATAACATTGTGTGCTGGCACCCTAGTCTAAAACTGACACCATTTTGAAAGGTACATATAAATTACTCATATTCTTCTAAAGGTGTACTGAAGATGTTACAGATAATTCAACAGAAATTTTCACACACTGTGCAATTATCAAAAAAAGTAAATTGAATCTTAACATAAATAAGAGATGTAATAGCAGAGAAAACATCAATGTGTACATGCTGACAAGAATAAGAGTTGCCCTGATTTGCAACATCTCCATCTCTAAAAGGTATTTTTGTGGTTAATGGATACTCAGAAAAGGGTGAGACTACTAGTCAACACAGTGGGAAAAATTAGATTGAAAACCCTAAGATTTTTGACTGTGGAATGGAGATGAACACAAAACAGTAAGTGATATAGAAAGTGTTAGAAGGATAGAAGAATATCGCAATCTGTTTAGAAAGTAGAATATCTGGTCTCCCAAATACCTGGTCTCCCAAATATCTGTCTACCTAAGATATTTGGGAGACCAGAAATTTCTATTCCTGTAGTTCATAATTAAACCCAAGGAATATTTGTTGAGAAGTGGGAAATTTAGAAGCTATACAAAAAATTACTTCTTACAAAATGTTAAATGTATTTTTGAATTCTGTCACCATTTTTGAAAGCAAAGGTTTAGCAAAATTAGGAAAAGGATTGGATGTGGCTGGCAATAACCAATGGGTAGCATAACATAGGAGTAACACGACACATTTCAGGACTTAAGCTTGCTTTATAGAAGTAATCTGCAATTTTACTTTTACTTTCCTCAGAGGTGTCCTTTGCTGTCAGCTGTCAGAGAAGTTACAAGACAAGCTTTTGTTCTGAAATGAAGTTTCAGCTTGCCAGGGCTTTTAAAATTAGTAATTTTTTTATAGTCCATTTTATTAGTCCACTTTGCTTTTCAATCTAAATTATTTCAAAATATTCTGTGTATCAAATTCTGATGAATAAAAAGTCTTAAGAATATGATACAGAAGATTGTCTTCTGGTTAATAAACTAGTATATTTGTTACTCTTTTTAGTCTCTAAATTTGGGCTTAACTCATTAGTTAAAATATACAACTAGATCTGTCACCTGTTAGTGTTTTCTAAACTAGATGTCCCCAAGCTGTGGTCTCCAACACTTACTACTTTAAGGCCAAATTTGGAGTTAGCTATACCTCTTGGTCAAGGAAGCTGGAAGCTGGCTGATTATTGTGTTAAGAGTGTAAAGTTTGTCTCTGTGTTTCATAAATCTATATGCAGTGTAGTTCTGGAGCATCTTCCAGGTTCAGTGCTTTCTGCTAGGTGGATGAATCCTTTACATGTGTAAATGCTGATTCAAATGTAGGCTATGTAATCAAGATAGGCAAAGATTTTAAGAAAAAGGCCACCCTTTTTCTGTAACATTGTTTCTTGATGAAACTCAGTTAGTTTGTTTTATAATTTCCTTCAAAAAAATTGATCATGTGTAGCTTCAGTTTTTCCTGCTAGCCGTTGGTGACAGTCTGATACAAAGTTAAACTTTGATGCAGGTAGTTGGGATGGGTTGTGAAGATGGAAGTGAAAGAAACAGGATTGTTCAGGAAGTGGATCTGCAGATGAATCCATGTAGCTCAGATGGGAAAACAGGTGAAATTGAATTGAAGCAGAGGTGCATGGAAGTTGTGATGGTCTTGATAAATCAAGAACCTGACTATGATGTGGGGTAGGTCCTTGTTTCTGAATCTCACTGAACTGGCAGGGTTCTCACTAGGGAGATAAGGAGAATTAGGATGAGTGGTGGTAGTGCTAAATAGATTATACAGGGTGAGCATAAGATATTCATCTCCTCTAGCACTGATGTATGATGTCCTTTTGTTTTCCACTCATCATCTTTGGTAGTTCATACAGTGGCATTCTTTTTGTGTGAATTGGCAGAGAGACAAGAGCTGCTACCATTGCTGCTAGAAATACTAAGTAAATTAAATTTGGGAACTAATGCTTTAGATGTTTGTTGTGGTGCTTTTCTGTTGTTTTGAGACAGAAGTAATGAATGATGCTAGACATTGGAGCAAAAAATGCCTGCTTCTATTCAGGTCAGTAATTGACAGAGTTTTCACATTATCACAGAGATAATTAAACCCTGTGTTAGCAAACAAGTTAGTGGAAAAGGATTAAGTTGAATAAGCAGAACTGAAAGCAGCATTGTTTGATCTCATATCAGGCCTGCTCATGTTAACAGTTTCTGGTGTGGTTAAAATGGATAGCTTGCTTTGCTGCTGTCAGTGTTCAGCTTAAAACAATTCTGTATTTAAACACTTCTGTGCTTAGAATTCTTATGTGTCTTGTGTTCCTACCAGCTTGTATTGCTGAAGGAGCTGCCTCATTTGAAGCATCCAAACAATGTAAATAGTTCACGTGAGAGCTACACAATGACCCCTCTTTTGTAGATTTGGATCAAGAAGTGCTGCAGCAGTATTGTTATTTGGGATCTACCATATAGAAATTTCTGCAGAAGTGCCAAAAGGTGCTCTATGAATTTCCAAGGAGGGGAAAAAAAGGCTGTTAATGAAGATGGAGGGCTTCAGGCACCTTTAGTATTGTGTGTTGAGCCCCTAAGGGCTCTGACAGACATGCAATGATGGATTAAAATTGATCAGCTAAAGATTACACCGCAGCAAGTCATCTGTCAGAAGGGCTGACTGTGTATTATTGCCATCTGAATAGTCCTTGGTTTCAGCTTGCTGGAATAGGCAAGGTCAAAACTGGTGATAGCAGTGAAGGAAGCAAGTCTTTCCAAGAGGATGTCTGCCTAGTAATGCTTCAGTCATTCGGTTTTATTCTTCTGCAGGGTGTCTGTCAGAGCCATGACACTGCACAGGAACATTTGGTATATGAACAAATACAGGAAGGGAAGAGGCAACCTGCTGGGGACAATAATGAGAAATATTTCAGTAGAGAGGCGGAAATCAAGTCTGAGGCAAGCAGACAGATATATACCAATTAGTCTCCCACAATTAACAAAAGAGGAACAATGAAGGTCTAAGAATTAAATTACCTATGTGTCACCACGTGCGGAAAAGGAAGATGCTCATTAGCTTTTGGAGACAATCAGCTCTTTTCAAGTTGGCACCTTCTTCCTTTTCCCATAGTAACCAATGGAATTTTAGTGATGGGCTTTCAGTTAGTTGATTTCAGTAGGATTAGGATCTAATAGATTACTTGAATTATATTATCTAATTTAATGTGTTCAGACTGGACGATTTGGAGGGACAGCTGATTGGCTTTTGAAAACATCCTGCAGCACATTTTTGGGCACCCCCCACTGTGGTCTGATCCAAACCCAGAATCTGCAGGGAAGGCAGTTTAGTCATCAGGGTCAGATCTGGGCTTGGTTCTATGACCATGAATTAACATAACATTTAGGTAACCACTTCACACAAATGTAGATGGCATAGACTTTGGAAACATTACATCACTGCTTGACTTTTCTTACAAATGTCTCATTCTGTTTTTTCAAAAATGTTACCTATCTCTATTCCCCAGAAAAGTAAAATCCTGTTCATCAATTCACCTGTTCCAGTTGAATAGGTGGATTATGCTCCCTATTTCAGAAACAGCTGATTTCTTTGCTAGCCCTTAGTTCCTCATCATAAACACTATTAATGTGAGATGTTTCTTGCATTAGGGTATTTGTTGGTAGGTCTGCTATTGTATTCAGCTAAATACATTTCTAATGGGATACTCAAAATACATGCCTGTAAACACACTTGATTTGCAAGATATATATAATCCTGTTATTAAGAAAAGAAATACATTCTACTTCTCTTTGCAGTTGGGACATGTTTCTCAATCACTTAACTTTTACCTAATTAGTAATTAATTTTTATCTATCATACACTGAAACTTAGGTTTTAACTGTCAGTCTCCTTGTGGTCATTTGCTTGCACTCAAAAAACAAAAAAAAGGTATTTGAGACAGTGTCGCTAATTCATGACTGTTTTTCCTGGGAAAAAATGTTATGAAAAACCCTATTGAAAAGCTGGGTCTTCAACTGCCTTCTGCAGGGACCACATGCAATGGTCACAAGAAGAAGAGGAGAATGCCAAGAAAAAAGCAACAGAGAACTCCCTTGTGAAAGTTCAATCAGAAGACCAAGGTAACAAATATCGAATAGTATAAAAATTCTTGGTTTAATGCTCTGTATTAAAACATTTGAAGATGCTGTAGAGTTCAGGAAGACTCTTTATTTCAACTGTCTCTTGTCTGAATTTTTTTATTTGTTTTTGGGTTTTTTCCCTTTGGTGCCTCAAAAGATCTGAAAGTATGTTTTTCTAACAATACAGTTATTTATTTGAATAATTTTGCACTTGGGGTGGCAATAAGCTCTATATAAACAAGTACATCAGTATGGTGCAGTTGTTCTGAACCCTTTCACAGTCCTTCAGAATACAGCTCCTACTACACAAGGCTTTTACAGAATCAAAGGGAATTAATTTGCATTCAGCTAGGGTACTTAGGGGTGAAGATTCCCATGTACAATATTCAAATGCTTTTTAGTGATTTGTGGACTATTTAGAGAGCTTGTGTTTGTACATTGCACCGTATTTCAGTTAACTGCTGTGAAAGTTGCAGTGGTCCCAGCTGGTCCCAGCTTGCTGTCTGCCAGGCTGAGCTGGGAGTACTTCAGGAATCAATGTGTTCACTTTGTGTGGAAGGTGTTCCAATACATCCTGCACAGTCTGCTCTGTATGAGATTAAGGAGTTTTGTGCCTGTCTTCAGAAGGGAAATTTAATGTATTCTGGGTTTCTGAAGAGTGATAGCTCTAGGTTCAAACTGGCAAACTAAACCATAGACTAAACTCTAGGATAGTTATGAATGGTAAAGCTGGAATATCAACTTGGTAGTAGCATAGAAGACTGGATTCTTAATTTGTTGTTCTGTTAGATATTCTGAAAGCAGTTACTTGGATATCCTGTGCCTCAATTTACTTAGCATGTTGTGAATCTGTCAGATAGGGCCATTATGATCCTATGCCTTGATGTAGCTAAGGCACCTGTTGGAGTTTATTTGAATTACCTGAGAACATGCCTTGCATTGTGTGCCCTTCACCACCTTGAATATTCTGGGATTGTCAACCTGCCTTTCTCTGTTACCTCTCACACATTCTTTATCTACATACAGGAGTACAATGTTTGTTTTTCAAAAATAAAGTCTAATATCTTCATTTGGTCTGTATAAAAAGCTGAAAAAGAGCTCATAATTGAAAAGTAAGCTGTGTGACCATGTGGCTCATGGAACCTTTCATTCTTCCTCTACAATCAATTAGAAGTTAGTTTGTGTTGGTGAGAAATGGAATAATCAGGCATTTGTCTATTGCCAAGAAATGCAAGAATCCAAGGACATTTTCTATGAATGCCCCTCTGTTTGGAACTTGAATAGGTGAGCATTGCTGATAGTGCTCCTTCAGAAAGCTTCAGCTTCATTCTGCAAGTGGAAGTACATTTTGGCCTATTTGTGTAAACAATGAACTAGACCAAGGCTAATGAGCAGGTTATTTTGGGGCCTTGAAAAATACAGTAGAGGGGAAAAAAGACAAGACAGATTTCAACAATACTATTATATTACTAAAGTAGAATAGTTCTGGTGAGCCTTTTTGAAGCAAGAGAAGTTAAACTGAATGAACTCATGGTACTACCTTTAGGAATTTGATTTACTTATTAGCATGTGCAGTTTTGTCTCAGGCATGCTTGCTAGCATTGGAAGATTCTGTTATGGAGAAAAATCGATTGACAAAGTAAATTCTTTTTGGTGGGGTTTTTGGAGGGGGTTGGGGTTTTTTTTGTCTTGGAAGTTTATATGTTTTTTAGTTATGTAATTTTTACATGCTATTGTCAAATTTAGTGGGTAGGCTAATTAAATACACAAAATGAAACAAAAATTTGATAATGCTGCATACATGTTATTACACAGAGGTGCAGGAATGACCACTGCAACAATGCAGAGTGAAGTGTTCCTTCACTTGAACCCATGTCGTTCCATACTAATAAAATTTGAAAGACTGACTTTAGGTATTGCTTTCCTTCAATTCTGAAATCCGGAAAACTGGATGTGAGTTTAAGTACAAGGATTCTGAGCAGACTTGTAGGAAAGTGGTGACTATAGCAAGGGCTGATAATAATTTAAGGACCTTTTGACTAGAAGGGTTTTTGTTTTTTATACTGAAACTGAGCAATCTATAAATGTGCAACTTAAACTATTGAAACCTGACATATATATATGACCTCAATCAACTCTGAACTTATAATATAAAACAGGTCTGTACAATTACAATTACATGGCTGGGTCTCGCCCTTTAATAATACAATTGGATATATTAAATGTTAATTTTAAAACATTATGCAGATTTCTAGGACAAGGCATTCTGCCACCTCCTTACCACTTCCCACTGCCTGTCTGTGCCTCTAATGATAATTCTCAGCCTTGTTTATCTCTGAAAAGCTGTAACGATTTAGGAAATAATATGTTAAGATTTAAAGAGAGAGTAGGAGAAGTGCACCATGCATTTACTCTGTGCATTTATATTAAAAGAATTAATGTGTTGGTGTCTGTGAGAACAAAATAAGAAAGGCAACACATTATACGACGTACACTTTTGCAGCAAGAGATGTCAGGGGTAGCAAGATAGTTCTGCAAATGCTTTGGAAATAAGGGGGAAAAAACAAGAAAAAAATTTGGTGTGGTACTTAGGAGGGATAAGGAAGGGAAAACCATCAACAAAAGAGACATTGAAAAGCTGTAATTCTTATCTTTTTATCAGCCTTCCTTTGAAAGGGTTAGCTAGCTCTAGTCCAGTGGCTAGCACAATTAGTGCTAGTGAGAAGGAGGAAAGATTTTGTTCTTGAACTGAGAAAGAACAGGTTACAAAGTACATCCATAGAGTACATGGATGACTGGAAAAGCAGAAAAGGGAATATTTGCTTTTTAAAAAAGGGAGGTGGGAAAAAAAGAAGAGTCAGATAATTAGTTTCAGTTCCTGGAAAAATACTGGAAGAGTACATCCAGAGCTTGCAGACATTGGGTTCAGAATAACAAAGGAGATGAATACTGGCCAGCAATAATTTTTTTCAAGAATAACTCATGTGAAATCAAGCTAATTTCCTTCTTGGAGAAGGTTACAAGCCCTGGGGGTAAGGGAAAAGCAGCAGATGTCCTGAAGTTTATCCTTAGTCAGGCTTCTGACTTGCTTTACTTGACATTTTCGTAAGCAAGTTAGGCAAGCGAGAGCTAATGAAACTGCTTTTGGGTGAATGAATGCCTAGGGAGATCCTTTCAGAATGGAAGACTGTGCTGTTCAGAGGAGTGTTTTATTCTGTGTCCAGTTCTGCTTGGTATTTTCATTAGTGACCTCAGGAAACAGGAGACTTGAAGACGATTTTAAGAGATGTTTCAAGTATGGTGAAGGACAGAATTAAGATTCAGAAAGATCTGGACAAACAGTGGGAAAAAAAAATCTGAAATATATAAACTCGCTAAAAATAAGTGCAGATTTCTTTACTTCAGAATAATTCCTTGAAAAAAAAACCTAGGTTCTGGAACAATTGGCTTGGTAGTCATTTTGCAGAAGAAGATCTGAGAGTTGTGGTGAATCACTAGCTGAATCAGCAGTGTCACACTGTTGCAAAATGGCAAGCTGGGAATTATAAACAGGATTACAACCTGTAAGCCTCATAAAATACTCCTTTTGCTCTGCATTGATAGTGCCTTTGCCAGAATACAGCACCCAAAAGTAGTAAATCAATTGGAGACAATCTAGAGAAGAAAAACTGAAATTATCAGAAGTCTAAAAATCAAAAAGAAGAGAGTTAGGTTTAGACAATCTAGAAAAGAGATTGCTTATGGAGACATAGTAAAATACTTCAAATATGTAAATAGGTGTTGCAAAGAGAAAAGAGAGTAATCTTTGATTTATCTGCTTGGTCCCTAGCTGGGACAAGAATTGCTGGACATAATTGCAAGATGGAAGTTTTTAGTTAGGTAGTGGAAAAGATTTCCAACTGTATAGAAAATTAAGGTCTGTAATATATTACTGAAGAAAGTTGTATGTGCAAAGTTGATATTTTAAGAATAAGTTGGACAGATCTTTGTGGAGAAGGGGTATGAATTCCCTGACTTCATGAAATCCCTTCCAGTCCCACTCTTTGACATTCTAACACTCAGTTAGAATGTTTTGTGAATTAGAAGTTAACACAAAGGTCTATTGTAAGACTCTGACGTGTTTTGAAAGTAAGAAAGCCAGTATGTTCCTTCTGCATTGGTGAATGGTTAAGTGTGAATTACTGTCTATTTGTTATGCAGTAGCATTTGTCAGTCCAGTTCACAGAACTGGAAATTTTTTTTGAGAGGTGATGAGGTACCAACAAATTTGCAATTGATTACAGAATTTCATAAAGCATGAAATAATTTCAATTTAATATTTCTTAAGTAAGTGAAAAGATGCATTGCTTTTGTAATTTGAGCCATGAAAGCTTGTCTAAGGATCTTCAGATTGCATATTTTGGTGGTGCTGTTCTATGATGTCACTAAATTTTTTTAAAAATGCAGTAAGCCTGTCTACCTCTTCCTAAGTGACATAAAATCTGATTAAACTTTCATAGGAGTTATTTTGAGGACAAGTTAAGGTAAGACACAAAATCCATATGTTTTAATTTAAATGTACAATGTGTGGAACTATGGGTTTTTAAACTGTGTATTTGAGATCCGAATTATACGTTGCTTTAGAGTATTTTCTAGCTAAGCTCATATTCACCAAGGTTTTGTTCTGTTTTAATTTCAGATAAATATGAGAAAGAAGCCAGTAAATATTGGAATGAATTTTACAAGGCCCATAAAAATAACTTTTTCAAGGATCGCAATTGGCTGTTTCTGGAGTTTCCAGAAATTCTTCCAGAAAAAAGGAGACAAGAGTTAAAAATAGAAAAAAGATCTTCAGAACACACAAAAATAAATAATAACAACAGTTTTTCACTCAAAAATGAAATGTTTAAAGAAGGAGAAAAATACTGGAGGAAAAATTACGGAGGTGGTTCTACTGCCGTACAAGGATGTGTGTATAATAAAAATCAAGCAAAGGCTCTTACAGACAATCCTCAAGGTAAAAACTGTGGAGAAGAACTTGGCAAGCTAGAATCCTTCCCTGGTTGTGATGCCACTTACCGAATATTAGAGGTAATGCACTGCAAATGTTCTACCCATCATATAGAGCTCCACTTAATGGCTCAAAAATCTGATAAAGACCCTTACTAAGTATCAAGAAAGTAAGCCTTTGGAATTTGACATACTACATTCATTTATGGCAGAAACTTTCAGAGAAACCTAGGATCTGGACTTGCTTTTCCCTTTAAAGTTTCTCCCAAATCAGAATAGGGCTAGATTGTCAGATTCCATTTTCATTGAAAGTCAGGTTTCTAATTTCCTAAGGAAAGGTGTGTGTCTAAGTGCTTTGTCTAAAAGTGCAAGTACTTGCTGCATTCCTGCCAAATGGTGAAGTTGGACAAGAATATTGCATTTTCTTATGCAGTTTGAGAGATGGATTTTCTCTTAACTTTAGAAAGGCATTGGGGAGAAATGGGATCATATAAATGAATTGCGAATTGTGGTGTGAGCTGTTTCTGCCTTTTCTGTCCAACATAGACTTCAAGTCCAATGGGTCCTACCTGCCAACTAATTTAAGACAAAAAAACCAAAAAAGGTTTTATTTGCTCATTTATTTCAACTTTATCTTTATCTTCTGATTTTAGGTTGGTTGTGGAGCTGGAAACAGTGTCTTTCCTATTTTGAAAGTTTTATGGTACGTAGTGTTGGATTTCCAAATATGAACCTTGTATTCACATCTTCATTTTCACCAAATGTTGGTGCTGGATCAGTGCTGCAGGAAGTGTTGGGTGAACCATTTTACAGCCCTAAAGTTCTTACTGTGTCAGACCACAAATAATGTTGGTAGCATCAATGTAGGATACTCCTGAAATTGCTCCACCCTGGTCTTGGGGGGTCATATTTGCTGACTAAGTTCATATTCAGGTGCATTCAGGCTGATTTTTTGTAGTTAATCTCAGGCAGATGAAATACTCTCTTGTTTTATGTATCACTGTAAAGCTACCAGGTATCTCTTCAAAAGGCTAAAATCAGAGACCATAGATAATGGCATGTGATCTACTGGAAAGAAGTTCTGTTGTTTCTGAATTGGCTGTTGTATTTGTCACATCACTTCAGGTTTTAGTGTCGAGGCACAAGTCCTGTGTCACATTACTTAATTCATTGAAACATCTTAATCCATTTAGCTTCCAGTTTTAGAAAAATCTGTTATGACAGCTTGTCCTCCCATCCATGTAGGCAGGAAGGTTTTATAGAAAAGGCTATGTATGTATCAAGGGTTGAAATAGATTTATTTTTATTCATGCCTGTTAGAGCTTAAGAACAACACAATTCATTATTCTCTCAATGAATTCTGATTGCTAGTATCACACCTATAATAAATACTCAATTTTGCAGATATGGAAACACAGCAGGAGGAATTGAGTGATGCACCAGGGTCATACATGAAACCTCTAAGTGTTAGCAATGCATCTTCATCCCACAGCAAATGCTTTGCTTTAGACAGCATGTAGTGAAAGGAAAGCCTGGTTTCATGAAAACTTTGAAAGGAACACTAAGTAGAAAAAGATGTCGTGACTGTATTGAAAAAGATGAGACAAACTTTTGTGTTTTCCTCACAGGAGGCATTAGTCATAGATTGGCATTTCTGATAATTAAGACCCTACTCATTAGGTATTTTTCCTGGAGATCTCTGTTCTTATGTAAATCCTTCACTCAATCACATTGGTTGATACATTGAACAGCTTGCTTGTTTGTCTTGTATATGACCTAATGGAAAGATCTCTTATCTCTTAGCAGGCTTGGCTTTATAGAACAGTTGGTTTTACTCTGAATTCAATAATATAAAATTTTCCATTTTGGCAATTATATGCATATAAAATAATATATTTACATGCATATAATTATATACCTGTAAAAACAAGCCAGTGTCAAGCAAGTGTACTCTGGCTACAAAAGAAAATTTCACTTAGGTTAATAACGTAACTTTTAAACCTCCTCCCTCTCCTTCCCGTAAAATTTAAGTTAGTGCTTTTGAATACAGCGTGTTAGGAAAACAACATCCAGATTAAGCCATGTCTGTCTTAAGTGGATTTTCTGCATATTCTGCTCTAAAAAACCAAAAAAACCCCAATATTCTAACAAGTCTATTAGGTAATCAGCTTAACCTTTCCCAAGGGACTAGCTGGGTCCAAAGCCTGGCTGCTTGTCCTCGTTCATAATAAATATGTAAATTCATCAATTCTCATGGTGGGCATACAGCTGATAAAAGTTTTGCTCATCAACAAGTATGGAATATATTTTGTTCCAGAAACATTCTCCTGTTGAGCCCTCAGAAATCACTAACTTATCTGTGTATACTGTGAGATCTTATAGGCACTGGCAGAGTTTATTGATTCCCTTCTAAAGAAGCCATCTATCCAAAATCTCAAATATATTTTTAATTAATTAAATTGATCATGAGTTGATCATGAGGTCATCTCTCAGTGGGTTTTGAGTAGCTTTCTCAGTTTATCTTAAATGAATTTTTTAGAGGTGAAAAAACTTCTCCCTAGAATTACTAGCGTCTGATGAATGGTACAAGGAAATTTGCAGCTGGCTTAGTCTTGGATGGGAAGGGAAGACAGTGCTAGAGGAAATTCTTCATTCTAGCTAGAAAACAAAGGAGATAATGGAGGACAATAACCCATAATGCTTAATCAAATCAAAAGAACAGCAAGGTGATACATGGAAACCCAAACTTCTACAGAACTGGATGACTTTTGCAACACCCCATCCCTGCCCAAATCATATTGCTAATTATTATTGCATGCATGGGCTAATAATGCAGTGCTCCTGTAAGAAAATGTGACCTATTAATGTGCATTTATGCATTACAGCACCAGGACATTGTCATCAGTTCTGACAGCCCTCTGTGACCTTTCTTTTTACCTTTTGCTTCCTCCCTGGCAAGGCTGTGATTCTTTTTATACTAACTGCCTGTTGGTGTTCTTATTAATTTGTCTGCCCTATTGGTTCATTACAACCTATGTGGCTTTCCATGAGCTAGACATCAATAAAGCATGCTTGATCAAACCTGTGGAGAACCCCAGAGGACCCTCTGAAGTTTCATGAACACTGATGTAGACTTTCATCTTTTACATTCATAATTTTTTAACTGATGTTGGTTTTGTTTTCCTAGCAATACACCTGGAACCTTTCTATACTGTTGTGATTTTGCTTCAGGAGCAGTGGAGCTGGTAAAGGTAATTCATGCACTCGCTTTAGAGTACCTTACAAGCCTGTAATTCAGGAGGCTGCCAGGAAGCCATCTTCATGAAAAAGAATGTGATGGCTTTGACAACTTTTAACTGAAGTTTTCAATATTCCAAAGAACAAAGTCATACTGTATGCAGAGTGGAATGAATACCATCAGTGAGCTTGCTGCTCAGCTTGAGTAAGATACCGGACAGAATAGGCTTTTATATGAGATGTTTTACAATGCAGAATAATTGAAGAAAAAATGTTTCTTGAGTCACAGTAAACGTATTAACTACTACTGTTCTCTCTGTGCCTCTTTTCATCTTTTTCCTGACAGTCACATTCGTCCTACAATTCAGCCTGGTGTTCTGCCTTTGTTCATGATGTGTGTGATGATGCTTTACCCTATCCTTTTCCAGATGAGATCCTGGATGTCATTCTCCTTGTCTTTGTGCTCTCTACTATTCATCCTGACAGGTAAATGAAGACTAAAGGGCAAAGCAAATGGGTTAAATCTCTTTTTTAACTGGAGATTTTCAATAGTAGCAAAAGATGATGAATCTTTGTTATTTAATAAGCTACAATATATATAAAGCAAGGTATTTTAAATGCTGTTTACCATTTTCAGGCTTCAAGAGAAAAGCTGGTCAGGCTAATTATAATTAGTGGGTCTCCAGCCTCCATCAAAATACAAGTGGTATATTGTAACTAAGTATACCTCTATTAGAAGTGACAGATTCAAAAAAATTCCAAATTAAAAAACCAGACTGACACTCATGATTTAACACCTTACAATGTGTTGATATAGACTTAGATTGCTGATTTAGCCACATTCAAACGCTTACATGCAGGCCTTTTAAACGAAAATGCATCCAGAATTTTGTAACTTCTTTGGATTAAGAACATTTGGTCTAATTTTCATGTATGGTGTTATGTTGAGTACTGTTAGCCTTTGCTAATGCCTCTCAATGCCTAATGAACCAAATTTTATGACTGTTAAGGTTGGCTGATTGTGAAAATGCCCTTTTTTAATGGGAAAAATGTAAAAGAGGGCATGTAAGTTAAACTTTTTGACTCTAACTAGGTTATATGAAGGGAAATACATGCTGTTTGTGTGATAACACATTTATAACTTTAAGAATGTCATTAAAATGGGCTTGACATACAGAACAGTATTTGCCTAAGTCTGAGAACTGTTTTCCTGCTACTAGTGATTAGCTTCATACAGAAAAACCTTCCCTGTATAGGATATTTCTCCTTTCTCTTTATTCAGAGATAAGCACGAGTCACACAAAGCCAGGGTCCAGGTTTCAAAAACAATTCGAGCAGGAGACTTCAGATCTGCATAACTCTAGTGATGCTGCCAGAAAGAAATTGGACAATAGTGATTCATTCAATCACTTTGCCTGTAGAAGCAGTAATCAGATGTTCTGTCAGAATTCCTGTGTATCTTTTCCTATTAGTCTTTTAAGAATACATTTGAGGGCTTTTGTGGATGGTTTTCTTTTTTGTTGTTTGTTTGTTTGTGGGGTCTTTTTGTCATTGTTGTTTTTGGTTTTTTTGTTTGGGTTGGGTTTTTTTCCTGAGGGCTGACATGGATGCCTTTGTGTGCATGTGTGTGTATACACACATAAAGATTTTCATGTAATTATCTGTGTTGTGAGACCTGCTTTCCAAAGATGTGTTAGTCATTACTGCCATCTCATAGAATTAAAATGACTGCATAAAAGAAAATGTGATCCAGATTCATCTTGCTCAGTATATGTCTTTTCTGGAAACTTTGAAAGTGGGAAATGAAAAAGAAAACCAAGGGAATCATGATGCAGAACTTACATACCTTGAAAAGACGGAAAATATATGTGAGAGGGACACATTTATATTCAGCAAATTGTTACTTTGTGATTTCTCTCTGGGCTGTTGTGTTTAGTTTTTGATAATTGCTACTCTTGTAGTCAATTTTTAACACGCTTCAATTTTGCTGGAAGGCACCTCTAAAATTTGATTGCAGAACTGGAAGTAAAAAACTTTCTTCAAGCTGTATAATTAATGTCTTCTTGTTCTGCTGGATGAGATTTCTCAAAGCAGTTTCACTTTTTGTGCGCATACACTTTTTTCTGTGTGTGCAAAACTTCTGTTTATTTAGGCAAAGTCTGTAATTCTGTGCACAACTACCTGTCTTGAACAGTCTCTTATTCTTAGGTGGCGCTGCCTTTTTTTGTTGGTCTGTGGCACCAAATTGTTTGCTTATGTTTGCAAACTTCACCAGTATCCTATCTATTTTCTAAGGATGCAAGGAGTTGTAAATAGGTTGGCTAAGCTACTGAAACCTGGAGGGATGTTGTTATTTCGAGACTATGGAAGATACGATACAGCTCAACTTCGTTTTAAAAAAGGTAATTTCTGGATGTTTTTGTTGTTCACTGTTCATTTTAGCTCTTTCTGGAAAAAAAAAAGTGACATGTCCTTTTTCATTACTGCTCTAATTTCTTAGGTCATTGCTTGTCAGAAAATTTTTATGTAAGAGGAGATGGAACCAGAGTATATTTCTTTACCAAAGGTATGGAATGTTTTAGTTTCATAGAAAGGGTTGAATGTTTCTCAATGTGATTTGGATTATGAAAGCTCATCTTAAAACATAAATTTAAAGAAGGTTTTATTGTATTTTTTTAATTCTTTGCTTTTAAAAAGCCCAAAGCTAACTGTTGTAAGGAAATAATTTCCTTTGCGTGCATACTTGTTGCATTTGGGGTCCTGCAAGATTGCTTACAGACATCACTGGAAATTTCTCTTTAAGTATCTGGTGTCTAATTGTATGCTCGAATTTTATTATTTAAACATGCACATGATTTCTTTCTTAAGAGAAAATTGAGATAAACATGCTTGGAAGGAGAGTCTGTAGCTATATATGGCATAAAAGTCTGGATTGTCCTTTGTCAGGTGAAATAGCTTTATCTTGATAACACGTGAGCAGTGACCAAATGGCATGCATGTGTTTACTCAACTATGGCATATTGGACCCTGTGAAGAAAGGGTATCTATGGATGCTGTGAGCAATGACTAATGTGGTTTGAGCCTCAACATAACAATTTTTACTGCAATATAAATCAAGAGCTGTGAAAATGAATTTCTAACAAAAGCCTTCTTACAGGCAGTGTCCTTTATCTTTCAAATTGCAAAACAGATTTACTTCCATCTTTGGTTGAACTACAGGTTGGTAATTACTACATTCTACAAATGACTTTTTTTTTTATTTGCAATAATTCTTCATATGAAAAAATAGATGAGGTATGGAACATGTTCAAC
This sequence comes from Ifrita kowaldi, assembly GCA_013398055.1. Lineage (NCBI taxonomy): Eukaryota > Metazoa > Chordata > Aves > Passeriformes > Cinclosomatidae > Ifrita > Ifrita kowaldi. The sequence continues at coordinate 497,909 of VZRS01013115.1, read as the reverse complement.
TTGGCTGGATTAACTGAAGTACAGAATTTAGTTGATCGGCGATTACAAGTAAACAGAAAGAAAAAAGTGAAAATGCAGCGAGTTTGGATACAAAGCAAGTTCCAAAAGCCATTGCTATCTCTGCATAATCCTGAAGAAACCACCAAAAAGGCACCCTTGTAAATAATTGTACTCCAGAAATGTGGTACAGAAATGAACTCCAGAAACTGAAGCAATTTTAAGTACGTGTATTTCCCATAAATGTTGTGTTAGCCACTGAAAAGTATAAAAAATTTCAATAAATATATTGAACTGAACACCTTTCTCTGACTTTCTTTGTAAATATGTGTTAGAAAAATCTCCAGGGGAAAAGGCCATTTCTGACTTCTGCTTTATTTGTAATGATCTTTTCATAACCGTGACCAGGCACTATTTTACTCCCTTGAATATGAATAGTCAGTAAGTACCAAGTATATACCTCATTCTGGTTGAAACAGTATGTAAAAAGTTTTAGTCTGAAGCAGAGTTGTTTCAGAGATTTACAATATCTGTTCTCACTGTTAGTACCGGCTGCACTGTGTTAATTTCTGAGCCATGTCCTTTTCAACCATTGTGTGTCTTGCAACTGTATTTCCTCTTTGGAGGGAAATTTCTTGGTGTGTAAATAATGAAGACAAAAATCTTTTTCTGATTTGCATGTAAGCTATCGTTTCACTCTAGCTGCATGTGGTATGTATACATATCAGATTACTCAGTGATTGGTGTCCTCCACTGTGACTGACTTACTATGCTGAAGTCTCCACTTTTCATCTACATGTCATAAGGAACATGCCAAATTCAAATACAATACATTATATTTAAAGTGCTCTAGGTTATAAACTGAACATGTTTCATGTAGAAAAGAATTACCAAAATGCCAAAACAGTGCTGAAACCAAATAGTTAATACTTGTCTGGATAAATACAAACATTACTTTTACGATATGTTAGATATGCTAGAGGGAGGAGCAAAAACAGTAGTCCAGAGTACATTTTATTAATATTGTTATGGGGTAATGTGATCACAGTAGAATGGTAATCTACCTGGCAGCTGAGATATTTTTGTTGTTTACAGAAATAAGTTGCTTTCTTAGGGGTTGGATATTAGAAAGAAAACACAATGTTTCTCATTGACTGGGTGGGGATACAGTAAAGGACAGGACTACACTAGTACTTCAAGTTCTTTTAAGAAGAAAACTCAAATGCAAACATTGTTTTCAAATGTAGAACGTGATCATGAGGCTGTTGAGCTGGTATTTAAAGATGCCACTATGGCACTTTGCTATTTAAATGTAATTTTAAATCACTTAGCTACAAGGAGGAGAGAACGAGAAACAGGTGAATGAATAAAATAAATCTCCTATTTCAACAACGGTAGGGGATGCATGTAATCTATAGCATGTAGTTTTGAGTGCCATTAATACAGTGACACTCAAAGTCCCTTTTCTTGCTTTTGTTTTAGTCTGAAGGGCAAATGTGTCCCAGCTGACAGCCCAGCCTGTTGTTTTTTTAGCAAGCTGCTAGTTGCTAAGCTAAGGAGGACTGATGGTCTTCTAGGAAGAAAACCCTGAATGATCTAAATTGAGATGCCAAGTACCTTCATTCCCTTTAGCCCAGATGTATTTTAAGAATGAGGTGCAATAAGGGGTCTGATCCTGCATTTTTGATATTTTCAAAACTCCCGTTAGAGGAAGATACTGTTTAAGGAATTAAGAGGCTTAGGAAGCTTTGGTTTGCAGTGGCATTATGGTAACCTGCAATAAAACTCTTGTGGTATAAATCAAAGTTTAAAACACAGCTGTGTTTCTTAAAGCCGTAAGAGATTGTAGCATCCTCATGGAAAACATAAATAAATATCTCCTTATATTTTAAATATGTTGCTACTCTGTTTTATTAATTGTGACTTTTGAATATACATAGCTCTTAGCTAGTACAAATAATTTTCCCTTGTAGAATTTTCCAGGGGAGTGATGATGATAAGTTCTTGAGCATCATGCAGTCTTATTCATGTGTGTGATGTGAAATTTTCCATATGCAGAGGCTAATGTAATGTTTGCTTTGGCACTTACAAGGATATATTGATTCTGGCAAGATATTAATATGCTACGTTGTTAATTTAACAAAAGTGTGACATCACAAAAAAACAAACCCTGAATTTTGAATGGCCTGAAGCAAATCGGCTGTTTCTCTTCCACAATTTGCAGCATAAGTATTGGCTGCCTCTTTTAGAATAATGGTGCCTGATTTAGAAGTAATAAGATCAGCTACTATTTCAAGTGTAGAATATTCACTGTCTGAACAGTTGTAAGAGTCAGAGAAGGGGATATGGAAAAAAGGCATCATTCCCATTAAGAACTTTTGAATCTGAGTAGCACTTCCTGTATTTTGACTTCATGACATTTCAGTTTTCAAAAGGCTTAATCAAAGATGTATTTTTTAGAATGCTTCCAAATTATCTTAGGCAAGTAGGACTACTGAAATAAAGGAAGGAAAAGAGATGCAGACATCTATATAGGAAAGGCAGTTTGAAACTGCTTATTGTTAATTAATTTCTGCATGAAAGAAAAGTTAGTTTATTAATATAGAAAAAGGCATTTAAGTTTCACTTTAAACATATGAAGTTAATTCTTTAATCAGATGTGTACCTAAAATTAATTTATACACATTCTATAAATACTAAACATTTTAATTTGTAATTGCACATTTTCTTTAAGTTTTTGTGGAGTTTTTTTGGTTGTATCAACATGGCTTCCTAATGGCAATTAGAGAAAGGTAGTCTTGTTAGAATTGAGCTTTGCCTTCATTGACTTTGGCTTGCTTTATGAGTACTGTGTATTTTTTGCCCAGCTCCACATGGTATTGCATTATGTTTATGTACAGGGACACTTGACCATGGTACGTACTGGTTTAGACTTTGCTTAGTTTTTAAGCCAATGTGAGATAGTTAAAAAGTAAAGAAAGTGACCAGGCTTTTTTCCTAGACTAATTTTGAGGTATCTAGTCAATAGCAATTGGCTCATATTAAAAAAATGTCTTTTTCCCAGCAGAACCAAGGCAGGTGCTTGTGTGGTATTCACAAATCCACCAAATCTGAAGAGGACAGCCAAAATGCAGGCCTGATGAGGAGACTCATGCTGAGCAGGAACTCTCACAACACTAGGGGAAAGTTTACTGTGTTGGAAACTGTGCAGCTAATCTCCTGATTCTGCTGGTTAATAATGAATAAAAATTTATAACAACCCCAGAATTTGTATTAAACCCTGGTGGAAATCACTTAACATAAATTTTGCTACTTCATTTTCATTTGTGGTGTGAACTTTATTCGCTGTTCCGGTGTGCTCTTTGATCTGTTGACCTCTGGTTTGCTTCCTCTTTTTCCTGTGTGTGGTGGACAACTAAGCAGTTTCCCCAGGAGCTATATACACATACATTTGCAGTAAAGTTTGCTGGCTGAGTTATTTTTAGGATCGAAAAAAGAGTTTTATTTCCTTCTGTACAGATTACTTTTTCTTTTTTTGTGAATGCAATGGATCGTATAGATGCTAAATTATATATAGTGATATTGGCTTTATTTTTATTGTTGGCTTTATTTTTAAATTATTTTAAGTCAAGTGTCGGAGAATCATAGAATGGTTTGGGTTGGAAGGAACCTTAAAGATCATCTAGTTCCAAGCCATCTGCTGCAGGCAGGGACACCTTCCACTAGACCAGGTTGCTCAAAGCACCATCCAACCTGTCCTTGAATATGGGTATGATGTCTATGATATATGATGTCATATATAAACCATTTCTTCTCCATAGAGCATCTTCATAATGGGTGGTTGAACAACCTTCAAAATAAAACACGTATACATATTGCAAAAATATTAAACACTGCTGTTGTTAATAATACAGGTCACTTTGCCTTTCAGTATATGTAAACTCCTCTCCACATTTGGAACAATGATTGGACATGAAGGTTTTTTTACATCAGTTATGTGCCAGTTCCCCTTCTTTTAAGAATCATCCAGAATCTGGACAAGTGTAAGTCTCCTATATGCAATTACACTTTTTATGTAGTCAGTAAGAACTACATGGGTTGCCATGGGCATCTTAGCATGTTCCTTGTTTTAGCTATGCCTCCTGACCTACAGGTCATGCCTGGAGTGGGCTTTGAGCTGAGAAGGAAACTTCTCCATTGAGAGTTCCTTCACCCTTTGCTAGTACCAAGCAAATAAAAGAAGAGCTTGCCCAATTTGAAAGGAAGAGCCATCCATGCAGGAGAGGAGAAAGATGAAGATGCAGCTCAAATGCAGGTGAGAGAGGGAGTGACTGTTTCCTCTGGGAACTAGGAAGGAAGCTTGGATAAACTGACCAAGAAAAATGAGATGCAGAACAGGGAACTGAGGAACAGAACGCTGTGGGCACGGTTTATGGAGAAGATTTGTCACAGGATACAGTGTGGCAGGGTGAGGACCTTGGGCCTAGAAATGAATGAGATGAAGTAGTGGAGGCGAGAAGAGAAAGGGGACTATTCATTACAAAAATAGGGTGAAATCTGGGTAAACAAAGCCATTGGTATAAGGACTGGAGGCAGAAAGACCTATTGTCAAAGTTTTAATTCTCCCAAGTGGTAATGTATTTTCACATCTTAGCAGAATATTACAGGTTTTCTCTTTCATCCATATGTGCACAATGTATTTCAATATATTAAAAAGATGGAATGTTTAATTTGTTGTAGTTTGTATGTGCTATGCACGTTTTCAACAACGCAGGCAAGTGTATGATACACCTGCTTTTGCTTTCTCCTTAGGGAACAATGTTTTACTTTCTTTCAAGTAGAGCCCTATAGTGACAGAAGCTGCATTCCTAACCTCCTGGGAAGCAAATACCAGAGAATAACAGAAGTGTCTGTATCCTGATTATGTTCAATCAAGGTAGAACAATTAAATTTACCCAATGTGTTCTGATGATGTCCCATTTAAATCAAGACAATATCTGCAGATTATTACCATGAAGAGCCTCTGAATATCAGTTTCTGTTATACTTTTACATCTGTTCAACAGAACTTAAAATGAATTTGTATAAACTGGAAATAAAGAAAAATAGCAGAATAGGCTTCATCTGGGATTACGGCAATTTAGAGATGGAGTATGTTTTGTTGTTTTAAAACACTTATGGTTGCAAAGGAGCTCTTATCCAAGAAGCTGAAAATTTAGCTTATTTGAGGTATAATGTATGTCAAGAATATTAAAGCTAATACCCGTGGTCTGAAGCTTTGTATACTTAATGTTAACCAAAGATACCTTGTCAATTGTTGCTGTGAAAAAGGAGTTAGCAACAAAATAGTCTCGTTTTCAGAGGACATTTTATTGATCAGGTTGCTACAATTTTGAAGGGAGCTTGAAAGATTAAGAAAGCAAGTGAATTAGCTTAATAAGGCTAAAAGCCACTGATGACATATACGATTTAATAAATAATTAGATTAAGAATAATCTAGGCATTCCTGTGTTTTGATACTAAATGAAATTTTAAGTTCATTAAAAAAACAGACTTGGTGTATGCTGCTAGTTATAAAAACAACCAAAATGTTAGAATTTTTAAGTATGATGTAAAAATAGAACACTCTATAGCTACTGCATAAATCCAGTGTCTGGTCTTCTCTGTAGTGTGTCCTGTTCAGCTAGAAAAAGATGCATTAAAAATAGTGATATTTTTTCATGTCTCTAGGAATTTTCATATGAAGACAGCTCAGGGAATTGAATGATAGACAATGTGAGAATGGCATGTAATGTTATGTTTTAGTATTTAGAAGGTCTAATTTATACCTTTACATGATACAAAAAGCAAGATAAATTAGTCAAGTTGGCAGGTAACAAACCTTCCTTGTAGATATTTATCACCATGCCCTATAAAGGAAACACGATGTTCACAAGGCTAAAAGGTTGGTGAGTTACCAAAAACTGATTGTATTAGATTTTTCCATTTTCATTTTTATATGTGTGAAAGGGAAATTTTGCATATTTACTGTTCAAGATTTTTAAATGCTTCCAATTAAGAAAAACAAAGAAACAACAATCCTAAAACCTTTCTCGTTACCTTTTGTGAGATCCTAACATTGCTCAACATTCAGCTCAACAGTAGAGCTGAAGAATACGCCTGAATACAAAATGGGTCTAGTAGACACAGTTACCAAATTAAGAAAAGATAGCGGGGGAAAAGGTAGAAAAATAGAGAACATACTAATTGGCATGACAACATGTAGTCCTGTAGCAATCACACAGCACTTTGTATTTTATATAGCATGACAATTTCAGTACAGTTCCTGAGAGAGCAGGAGAGCGACGATCATCTTGCCACACTTCCCTGTCACTTACGACTGTAAACTGGCACGTGGACAAGCTAAAAGCCAAAGAATGAAAGTAATTGGTTTGCTTTAAGAGTTACACTTGATTAATTATGCTTGGGTGAGACTGGCTGTTTTGGAGGGTTTCATTGCAAAGCCAACACTAATTTTTTCTTTCTTTAGTGTCGGGCACATTCTAGCTTCCATTTCCTTCTGAGGTAACAAGTACTCTTTAATGGAGGAGTGCATCTTTGAACTTGTATAAAAGGGTTGTTGTGCAGTGTAAGATTTAGCAGATGGGCTTAGAGAATCCAAAGCTAGCGCCAGACTTTTATTTTACATTAGGAAAAGCTTTGCCATTTTAAATGGCTCTGTTTGCTACACTCCCTGCTAAGCACAGTAGTTAGATGTTGTTCTGAGGAATCGGGCAGCTTAGCTTCCAGTGACATTGATTACACTCAACAGTGAAAGCATGAGAAAGAGTAGTGGGTGGAGAAGTGAAAAGGCAGTGTGAGGCATTTCAGGGAGGAGATTTGCACTCTAGCACTTGCATGTGGGTGATAATCCCTCAGAGAAATGGTTTTTACTCTGAAGTGGAGCAAAGTTGAATCTTCTGTGCTCACTTCAGGTTTAATCTCCATCCCTGCAAACTACCAGTGCAGCCTGTAGTTAAACATGCATTTACTTAAAATGAAAAGAAAATAACAGTAGCTAGAAGCTGCATCTTTAGCATGGAGCTGTGATTTCACAGAGAGAGGCGCTGGCATGTTAATCCCTGGCATAAACGGGTGCAATTCTCAATGACAATGCTAAGCCTGTTTACACATGGGCTGAGCTAAACCCCAGGATGACACACAATGCTGTTCAAAATCATTCATTTAATCCTTTTTGAATTTTTGTGGTCTAACAACCAGAGGTGTTTGTGTTAAGAAAAGATGATATGAAAAAGCTGTCATTGTCGCTGACCATGACTTTCTTTGACATACGAATTATGACAAACATAGTCATTATCTTATTTTAGATAAACATTCTATCTTTTTATTCAAGAGTGAATAATAGTGAATTGAATAAATCCTCAGTGATAGTTTCCAAACTCTGAAATAAGATCTGCTTTTAAAATCAGAAACAGCCTGAGCTATCTTATACAAAGAAAGAAGAGCAAAATCAACCTGGCAGTAAGTCTGCATTTTGTTTTACTGAAGTTTATGAGGAATCAATATAATCAACAAGAACCTTGGGTTTAGTTTCTTTTTCTTTTACATTATTTTAATAGCAAAAGAAAGCAGATGGAAAAGGAGGCTGCATGGTACACAGTCTACAAAACATGCAAGTATTATTATATCACAAGATATTTAACAAGCTACTGAATCACTCTCCTTGCATCAATTGGCTTGAGGCAGAGTATCAGAAACAGCAAATATTTATTGTACTTTGAAACAATGTTAGTAAAAGGCCTCAGGGTTAAATCTGAAAGAAAAAAAGATCTTTGAATCTTTGATCCAAATTTCTGACATAATTTATGTCAGTTTAAATCCAGAAGACTCTTAAAGTCTATAGAACTTCTTTGAGATATTGACTAGTTGCTCACAACTGGAATCCAAATTAATTGGTGTCTGTTTTGGTTTTGGTTGGGGTAGAATTAATTTTCTTCGCAGTTGCTGGTATGGTGCTGTTTTAGATTTGTGCTAAAAACAGATTGGTAATATAGAGATGTTTTTGTTATTGCTGAGCTGTGCTTGCACAGTGTCAAGGCCTTTTCTGCTTTTTGTACTGCTTCACCAGTGAGAAGGCTGGGTTGGGGTTGCACAAGGATTTGGGAGGGGACACAGGACAGCTGACACAGAACATACAGTGTCATGCTCAGCATATAAATCTCGGGAAAAAAGGAGGAAGGAGAGGACATTTGGAGATCCAGTGTTTGTCTTCCCAAGTCACCGTTATGTGTGGTGGAGCCCTGGCTGTCCTGGAGATGGCTGAACGCCTGCTGGGCCGTGGGAGGTGGTGAATGAATTAATTCTTTAGCTTTGTTTGTGTGCACAGCTTTTGCTTTACCTATTGAACTGTCTTTATTTCAATCCATGAGTTCTCTTGCTTTTACCCTCCTGATTCTCTCCCCCACCCCACCAGAGGGAAGTAAGCGAGTGGCTTGGTGGTTCTTAGTTGCTGGCTGGGATTAATCCATGACAGGGCCTAATACTAGTTGTAAAGATAAAATTGCAAACATTGAAGTACAAAAATACTTTGTTCACTACTCTTACTTTGTTTAAGGGCTGAAATTTGGTTTGCTCACGTATGTGTTCATGTTTTTGTGTAGTATATTCAGAATATTTTGTCCTACAATATTCTGTAGTTGGTAATAAGTTTTATGAAACTTAATAACCAACCAGATAAGCACGATTGATTAAGGTGATTTATAATAAAATCCTTAAGACATATTTGTATTTGTTGTTTTTCTCTCAGATACTTGGGAAAGCTTCTGTATGAAAGTATGCCTATTAAACTTAAAAGACCTTTGAAGTCCAAAATAACAAAGTTTGTGAAGGTAGAAAAAAAAACCCAATAAGGGTAAAAAAGGTTTTTTTAAATGCATTGTCAGAAAGTGAAAATGCATATTTATGTTTTCCTATGTGTTTACATTTCATAGACATTGTGTTATTTCATTACCAAAAGACTTTGCACAATGGTATGTGATTCTAAGGAAATACCAGTAAAGCCATATAATCCAAACTTATATATGCTTTGGGCTTCCATTTTTTCCAATTGTTCATTCTCCTTTTTCTAAATTAGTCAATCAGATTAAAAAAGAAAGCAAACATGATACTCTTTGGAAGTCACAGATAGTTGAAGGTAATGTAGGCAAATATTAACTAAGTGTTTTTTCTGGTGGATTTTCCTTTCCTATGTGAGATCAAGAATAAGGCAGTCTTGCCAGCAATTTTTTTTAGTAAAAGTATGCTGTATGTATGCTTGTGATAATTCATATAATTTTTATGTTCTTGTTTCCAGCTACACTACTTTCTGATTTATCTTAATAAAGCTTTTGGAGATTCTCAAGTGGAGTGTAAGTATGTTTTACTTACATATTTTAAGTATATGTTATCTAAGTATTACTGGTTGTATTCATAAAGTGAATAAATAAAAAGTTTGACATAAACATGCATGTGTAACCATGTGTAACTACATGAACAATGACAACTCCAGGCCTCTTGGTTTTCATGCCCGGCTTGTTTGGTGAGATCAGAAATGAACGTGCAAACTTTCCCCCAGGTAGCCTAGAGCAACCTTTTCTATCTCTCCAGAGGGTTTCAGTACTCCTTCTTTTAAAAACAAAACAAAGCAAAACCACAACAAAGCAGTTATAAGGCCAAAGATAAGCCTAATGGGCTTAGATTATATGTATACATACATGTACATATGTATGTGTGTGTGTATAAAAATAAAATGAGAACCTAGAGAACATCAGCAGGCTGGGAGGTAGAGAAATGGAAATTGGCTGGCATCCAATTAAAGAAAGGTCCAGGCATGAGAAAAAAGGAATCCTTTAAATAGGCATTTAACATAAGGTAAGAGAGAAAGATGGTTTGCTTAGAATTTTTTCCTAAAATGAATGGTAGTATGGAACGAGAAGTTAAAGAAAAGCTAATAAAGATCTTTCTAATCTTAATCTGCAAAAGTATACAAGCCATAACTTTAATGTTTGGACTTTTTAAACACTTTTATGCAAGGGGCCTGCTGGGGATCCACATTCTTCTGCAGTCAGTATGGATGCTGAGTCATCAGGAAAGCTGGCCATTTGGTTTTTGGTTTCTAAATATAGAGGTGAACATTTAAAGCCCTAATCTGGGAACAGTGGATACTCGTATGCAGCTTTGGTGACATAAATTATTTCATTCTTAATAGGCTTGTATCAAAACCAAAACTGTGCTTGTATTACACATACTCCTGAAAAACTGTGGTTTCCATGACAAAAAACAATTAATTAAAATTTAAAAATTATTAAAAGAAATATAGAAGAGCAACAAGTTTCAGTCTTTGATAATCATCAGAACTCTCTCATAAAAGCTTGTGTATCTTTGCTATATGCAGAGGAGGTAGAACAAGTAGACTTTGGGGGAGGGAACGTAACAGCAACCTAAATTAAGGAAGGAAGCTTAGGTTAAGCCTTAGAAGGGGTGAATTTTGCCCCTTTGATTGGGTTTTAGCTATTGTGTTCAGGGAATAAGGAGTGTGAGTTTGTGGGATTCTGCCTGAAAATTGTCAGTTCGATGAATAATATTATCAGAGATTTATACTAGCATCACCTTTGCAGTTGGTGTACTATACTAATATTCAGTACATAGGCTGGTGTGGGGTTTTTTATTTCTGAAGAAGTTCTGCACACTTGATTTGTTTATTTGTATGGAAACTGTGCTAAAGTAGGACCTTTGACATTCAAAGTGTTGTGACAGAATCAGAATTAAAACAGGCATTTTCACTTTCACTTTAGACGAATTTGTATAATTCAATATTATATAGTAGGAGCTCGTTCTTATAAAAGCAAGGTTTTACACTGGTGGCTCAGTGTTTTATTTTGACAGCAGTCTGTGCCTTCTGCATAGATCCTAGCTGAAGAGATACTTGCTGAATGCTTTGCCACCTGAAAATGTGGAGCACGGAGGGAGAAATCCTGCCTGGTCAGCAGCAGTGTCAGTTTGGCTAAGCACGTACACTGCCAGCAGCGGCGTCACGCCTCTGGCAGGGCAGCCCTCAGCCAGTGACTCACCCCTGGCTCTCACCCCTGGCTCTCTCTGCACAGATCTCTGCTCTCTGCAAAGCATGTGCAGCACAGGTGCCATCTCCCCATCCAGCTACCAAGGTCTTCCAGGAAAGTGAGTCCTCGAACAAGCTGTGAGGTCCCATGGGTATTGTTCTGGCAGGCCAGGTATGGCCCAGGGGCACTCCAGTGCCTGGCTCTCTGCTTTGAGTGAAGCACATGCTTCATTATTTAGATTGCTTACAGTCCAAGGAGGTAAAACTCCTTGTAACTCTGAATTAAGGCAAGAATATCTAGTAAGTGGATGGTGGCGGAGGAAAGACTATTTTGAGGAAAAATACTTTTTTTTCTTTAAACCTTGTGTCAAACTTTCATCCTGAGTATGCACAGTATGTTTCAAGAGCTATGTTTTGTAGGTGAAATAGCTGGGAATGGAACTCTTTAACAGGATGTAAAAAACCTGTAGCTGTGTTAAGTGACAAAGCTCTGGCCATTGCATCCAACATGCAGTGCTTTTGTACAGTGGCAGTTCATGTGCAGCTGATTCATCCGTCACAAAAACAACCGTTACCTTACTATAAGATGTGAGCTTCAAAATGAGGCTGTGCCCTCATTTCCTGTGAGAACTTGAAACATGCAAAGTTTGAGGTTTTAAAAGTTAGTCAGCCATGTGTGAGTTTTAAAGCCATGACCAATTAGGAGCTCTTTAAACTTGAAAATACTTGAATTTTATCAGTTTCCTTCCAGGTGGTGTAAGACTAAGACAGATGATTTAAAAAAAAAAAGGGGGTTTCTTGACAATATTACAGGAGCATGATGAGAAGAATCTTTTTTTGATTGAACTAGGGCAGAGGACTCTTGTAACACTTGTTCTAAAAGGTCTGGCCCTAGCCATAAACATCTTGTCTGTTGCTCTCATGGAGTTTCTCAGCAGCATGTAGGTGGAGTCAAGGTCTCTGGACTCCAGAAGGTAAAAGCCTAATATGTGACCTACATGTGTATTTCTGCTGCCTGTGGTAGATACAAAGAAAACAAGAAAGTCCTGCTTTATTCCACTAGTAGAAAAATCAGTAAATGTTTATTATCCAGCCCATTTCCTAACATGTTCTTTGGAGAAGACTGAATCCTTCTTTCAGTTATGCATGGTATGCTGAAGGTATTCATTTGGGACTTTATTACTGGTTTTTATTATAATTATTTTGGGTGCTGTCTTTCCACAGACTGAAAACCATGAGACATTTCTTTTTCTTAATTTAACTTTTTGCTGTTATTTGTCTATTTTCCACCTACAACTACTCCAAATACTAGTTATTTTGTGCGTGCTTCCATTAATATGTAACGGATGAGGAGTTGATACAATTGAAAAAATACAGAATACGGGTGAGATGAGACAGAGATATGGAATGAATTATTGATTGTCTAAAATATAGCCACGATTCCAGCTGAAACTCTTAACATTGTGTGACCAGATATTATGTCTCGTTTGAATCTTATGTGAAAAAAACCCCATGGAAAATGCAAAATATTTACTGTATTTACAAAACTGCTAGTGCTTCTTTCTCCAGTTTCACTCATCCCTGTTAATTCTGACAATGCTTCCATACGACTTGTGGTGAAATTAAATTAAAAAAAAAAAAAAAAAAAAAAAAAAAAAAAAAAAAAAAAAAAAAAGGCAAGTTTGGGGTATAAAATATACTTGTGAATTTCTCAAATGAATTTGCCTTGCCACAAAGGGCCCACAGCAGCTTACTGGTCCATGACTATTATTAAGCACAAATACAGTCCCTCTTGTGAGAATACCTCTAATATGACACTTATGGTATAATATGACATGTTTTCTTTCATGTGGTTCCTAGGGTGACTCTGCCTTAAGTTTGATACAACAAATATTGTTCTGACCCTCAGGAACCAAGTAAAAGTTCTGCCACAGACTTCACTTGAGACAAGCTCTCATCATAAAGAAATTTCATAGTCAGATCTAGAACTACTTTGCATACCTATTCAGGGATCTGTTGACACTTTGATGAGTGTAATATCAAGAGTTGTTGGGCTACATTTTCTGGGACATTCTTGATATTTGTGGTTTTATACTTCCAGATAGGAAAATGTAGAGTCTTTTTCCAAAATGAAAAGGAAAGAAAAAATGCTGCAGTTTGAGTATATCTGTACATTGCTGTGTTGTCGGACCTGTTTTTTAAATTAGTTTTTAAGTTTTTCTGAGAAGTGCTTTAAAAAAATACTAATATTGGTGTTCAGCAGTCACAGAAGAGAAGCAGTCCAGAGTCTGTATCTGCACCATACAGAAAAGGCCCGTAACAGAAGCAGCAGAATGACTTAATCTGAAAATTTTTTAAAAAGGAAACTAAGCTATTCTGCATTCTCATATATTAGACAGGGAGAGGGAACTGAAAAGTAACCTTTAAGGAACTCAAATTGCACCTGAATAATTTGCATTTAGAAAGGATGTTCCTTTTGTGTTCAATTGGTTTATTGAATCCATGCTAGTTTCCTGTAAATGCTGCACAGGTTTTGCATCTCCAGTATTTTGCCTAAATGAAAGACTAACCTTTGGAATCTGACTTGGTTATATTACATTTATGTTTAGTCTAATAGAGGTAAAGAAAGCTATTGAACTGAATGGCACAAATTCTCTTGGTCCTTTAGAAGCAGCTTTAACAACAATCTCACTTGGATGTTCAGTGGCAGGAATTAACATTATTCCTATACATAGGAACATCCTTCTACTTGAAACAGCCTTCACAAATTCATGTTTCAGTAATCTAAAAGGGCAGAGTGTGGTGCTGAAGGAGGAAAAGCTGAATATACTTTTCACTCCTGTGAGAAATTAAAAAGAAGGCAAGTGCTTTGAGTGGGGAGCAAGTCTGCCTTCATTTTGATTCTACTGGTCTGCCATAAAGAAACTTGAAACAATGCTTATTTTACTGAACAAAAAGATTTTGAAAATTATTATCTTAAGGAGCTGTGGGGTTGGTGTGAATGCGGACTGAGGTAATTTTGTTCCTTTAGTGTACAGTATATGTTGACAGTAAATTCTTGCTACAGACAGTGGTTATTAAGAAGTTTTGCCTTGAGGGTTACACAAAAAACAGTATTAGAAGTATAAGAGAAATCTTGCCTTGTATGTGGGACTTCTTAGTAATACACTTATTTCAGTCTCCTTCTGTTTCAGCATTTGTGTGTAGATCTCTCAAGTATCTTGTACAGTCTTTATGGACAAGGTAGTATATTTAACAAGGTGCTTGAGACACGTAATATTTTGATATTTGTTTGTGACTTTTATGTAAAAGCAAAATCATCTTGAAATCAGACAGGAATCTAATTTGTGAATTGCACTCAGGAAGTGCTTTATGGAAAAATACCCAAATTGGTACCAGGGATTTGGTATTTCATGTTCTATTTAAGATACCCAGCATTAGACACATCAGATTGTAAGTAGCATTTTTGAGTTTGCTGCTAGCAATAAGTACTTGTTTGTATTAAGGCAGGGTGGTAGCTTGGTTCTGATCCTAAAAAGCAAGAAAAAGCTAGTATCTTTGTGGCCTCTGCACTCACACTGTGTTTAGGAGAACTTAACAGTAACAGTGCAATTGCTCTTTCAGCTGAAGTCTGGGATGTCCTGAGTTATTCTGAATGTGTGCTAGCCTCAGTTATTGGTGCCCTGGTCCCCAGATGGTTTTTTTTCTTCCACTCCTCTGCACCATTCCTTGTCAAAAAGTTTGCTCTTACCCTTTACGACATGAAGGTAGACGGGCTAGAGTTTGGAATGAGAGTACTGAAAGTGAAAGCTTCTATAAAAGAGGAATCATAACTTTTTTCCAAAAAATCCCTGTGTAATCTTTGCTTTCATGTTGTTGAATCCCACGACAAGAAACTATCCAGTAAACATCTTCCCATTGCTAAACATCAGGACCAAATACCAAGAGCCACGGATAAGATAACCACCATAGTAAAGGTTGACTAAAGCTGTATATAAACAAAGGCTTCTCAGACAACCTGGATATTTTGTACATGTGCCATCAGCAAAAAAGGCATGGCATGGCATGGCTGCAATCCTCAAGTTCAGTACAGCTGCTAAACTGTAATTGGTTATGAAGCTATGTCAGAAATTGCCCCATCCTGGTGAATAATCATCTCATCTCACTCATTGTTAACTCATTGCTTGCTCATGTCTGGGTTAGAGTGAGGGTGGTATGGTAGCATGCACAGCAGTAAGTTTGGCACCTAAGACTTGCAGCTAAGACAGAAGAGTGCTGTGTATTCTCAGAGATGGAGGATACAGCCCATCTGCCCTCTGTTCTTTGCTCTACCTGTTCAAAGAATAATAAATTGGTATCAGTATTCTGTTCTATTTTCTCTAGGCACTCCAAGAATGAGATTTGGTGTACTTAGAAGATCTACTAAAGCTCAGAAATAAAACATAGGTCATCTAGAACAATGGATCTTTCCACAGTAAGAGCAAAGCTTGACCGTGACAATTTTCTTTGGAAACAGCTTAGCTCTGTCTCAGAAACTATGGATAAGGAACATAAGTATCCATATTTGTGTGCATGTGTGTGTAAAACAAAATAAAAATTCCAAAGCAAAGCAAGTTGACTTGCTTCTTCCCATGTCCACAGAGACAGAATCATAGAACTACATAGATAGCAGTTGTATTGCTTTATGCACGCCTGAGGTGTGATCAGGAAACAATATAGAAATACATAAAAAATAGAATGGAAAAAAGAAACTAATGTGCAGAAATGTCTTGCTGCCATTTTGTTTGCCTCTGAATGCTGTTGTAAATAAATAAGTATGTGCAATTGACCATCGATTATCCTTTACCCATGAGGATCTAAAACCTCAATTTGGAAGAAGTTTTACAGCGTACTTCACATAACTTCTTTGGATTTTTTAAAACTTTTTAATAACTTGGCATATGAATTTATGAGTGTACTGTGGTACTGTCATCAAAAAGAAGATCAAAATAGTGACTAGAATAAGTGAAAAGGAGATAGAACTGGCACAAAATCTGTATGGAACAAAGAAGTTGCCTTTATTATTCAAAGTACAGCTCCTGTTGGGAACTTGCGTAGGTATCATATAAATCATGATGGAATAGGTCCTCTAATGAAGGACCATTATGATGGGAAGCAGGTAGTCTCCATTTGAAATAAAAAGCTAGGCACAATTATACTGGTTGTTAGCGTGCAAGCAGCTGAAAGAGCCCTGTATGTTATTAGGCACTTACCCTTACTACCTGAAGTGCAATTGTCTGATAGGAAAATTGGGTGGGACTTTCCATGGAAAAAAAATGCAAATTGTGTACAAAGTTGTCTGTATGAGTCTTACGACTGATTTTAGTGGCTTAAGGTTAAGTTTTCTTGGCAATGAAAGAAGTATTTTGGTTCTTTCTGAGGTCTGTAAGCTTTAATAAGCACATGCATGACAAGTAATCTGATAGCAAACTGTTTTCTTTGCCTCCCTAGGACCCTTAAACGTTGACTGAATCCCTTCATCTGAGACAGGCATTGCTTTCACTGTTGTTTCTATGACAGATGAATGTGAACGGTGAATCTATCTTTGGAAGGCAGATGATGAGATGCATTTTCTTTTAGTGGTCACGTCTAATAGACATCCTTATTTATGTGTCAGTATTGAGTCTTATAAAAGATTTTTCTAAAGTGAAAATAAGTTTTCCTGAGAGAGAAAGATAAGAAATAAAGGATTAGTTTATCTCTCCATACAATAACTCCTACTGTGACATTCTAGCCCTATTTCTAATGCTAGGTTAATAGTTGGAATCTGTTAAAGGCATATGATTCTAATGAGAGATTTGCTCCTGACTTCGGGATGATCACAGTTTTACTCCTGTGGTGCAGTTGGGCTTTCCTAGGAAAGCTGATGTATAAAATACAGCCTCTGCCAGCACATCATCAATGCAACGTGATGGGAAGAAGGTAACACTGAATGACATCCATAGCCAATAATAGCTGCTGTGAGCATCCTGTCAATCAGTGTATTAACGTTAGTCACCAGCTTGATTAATGACATGGAAACACTTGCTCTTTCTCTGAATAGTGTCTGAGTGCCTCCTGCCAGAGCAATGGAGATCACCTTCTGCTGAGCTTATACATATATGCAGGAATAGAGCCATTATGGGTGTTTCAGTGCATTGGGTAATATCCTCTTCCAAATTAAGGAGGCTCTGAGACATCATTCAGTTAATCCCTGCCTGCATTTGTTTGCACACTTAAAATCAGCTGACTCTCAGACCAAGTGGGGCCTTGTAGCTTTAAACTCGGCAGTGGCTGTAAGCTGTGTTAGGGAATTTTTCTGTCTCTGTAAAAGAAAAAACAAGACTCATACTAAAGATGGCCCCAGAATTTCTTTGCATTGATCCTCTCTGAGAAACTTGAAGTTTCTTGACTGCAAATAGGAAACAGCTGAAGAAATGTGTGTACATGGTAGAGAGAGCTTGAGAAGGCAAGAAAAGGATTTCGTTGAATAATTTCCAAAATATAAAGTGAAAAAGTATTATTTACATCAAACCAGAAGGAAACGGAACAGTAGCATGAGGGGACAGAGTCCTTTCACTGTCTGAAAGTACTGGAAGTTTTACTCAAGACTGGGCAAAGTTCTGCATTGTGGTATTAGATGTCAACACCCTGAGATATTCGGCTTGGCACAGTGACACCACTTCATTGCTTCATTTCATGCTAGTGTGTTTCAGGCTATGTGCTGAATATGTCCAGAACTTGGCTTTTTATTCTATGTGCAATTGATTAAATTTTCCTATTTTGACAGGGAATATCTTTAGCAGTATGCTCTGAAATGCCTTAGGAATTCAAGCTGTCCCTTAATCAATGCTGCAGACAATGCAGTTTTGATTTTTTTTTCTCTAATATATGAACTATGACACTAGATTCATCCTGGCATACATCTGTCAGACCAGACTGAAAGCATTCAGTTAAAACCACTTCATTACCAGCACAGGGCCAACAAATATGAGACAATCTAAAAAAGGGGGATTGAAATAGAACATAGATGGGAAATATAAGATATCTCAAAATAAGGTCATAATGGAGGATATAAATTGCACAGCAATCCAGACAGCAACAGGACATCCTCAAAATATGCTACAGTATCTGCATACTGATACTGACTTTTACAAATATGCAACAAATTGGGATTGTTTGTGAAATGAACAGCTATGGGTCAAGATGTAACATAACAGAAAAAACGACTTTGCAAATATAAATATTTATTATTAGTGGACAGTAACTGCTTCCTACTAAAATTGGCAAGAATTATGAACTCAACCCTCTTAGTACTTATTGGAGAATTAGAAGGCTAATGAGAGAGTCTAGCAAAAAAACCTCTTCTGCCTTCTAGAAAAATCAGCAAAGCTAACATTGCCAGACCATAATGAAGAATACTCCAGTGTACTGAGAGGTACTGGGCTGCAGATCCACCACTAAAAATCTCCAGTGCTTGATACTGAACCAAGAAAAGAAACATACAAAATGAAAAATCCTGCATTGGCTGAAGGACATGCAGAATTCTTTCCCATCTGTACTTTTTGTGATTGCTAATACTTGTGTGAAATACTGCTGGACTGCCATAGAGCAAATTACAAGCAAGAGATGAATGTGTCTGGTTTGATCTTCGAGCTTCTTTGATAAGATGCAGGGAAGAGTTAATGTCATCTCTACATATTGTGGCATGTTTAACATCTGCTGTTCCTTTCTGGGTTTGTTTGCAGTTTCAATCCTTAACTTATGACCTTTTCTTTTTTTTTAATTTAGTCATTGATTACACCCCAGAACATGTTATTCATTTGAACTGCAAAATCCCTGTTTCTTATGGTACTAATAAGCATTGTGCCGACTGAAAGCTGTAGCAGAAGAGAAAGGGAGGAGGCCTAACAGGCTTGACACTGTCTTTTGTCTGTGTTGCAGCAAGGGGAGAAGGAAAGAGGTATAGGAATTGTCTTATCATCATGCACACATATACATGTATATAAGCATTTTTTATTTGTTTATTTAATCTCTTGGATGCCTTTTCAATGCCTGTCTTAACCCTTTGTTCTTGAAGTAAGCAAGGAAAAACTATATGACAGGCATTTAATTTTTTTTCTTTCTCGAGAGCAGCTAGTGTCCCTTGTGCTGAGAAGAAAATGGGACTGTGTGGAAAGCTAAATTTCAATTAACACATCAAAGGACAGTTTGTGGTGTTTTGCCTATAGCTAGGGTTTAACTGAGTTGCAGGACTCTGGGAACTTTGTGTTTTCCTATAGGCTCACTTATTGCATTCTTACCTCTCCTACTTTTCTGCTCTTCCTCTGCTTCTCTGAAGGGGACAAATGAAAGCAGTATAATCTTGTTGAATATGGTTCTTGCTGCTGAATTAGATGAACAGCTGCTGGGAACAGTCTAGGAATACAATTTGGTGAAAAAAAGAGATGAGATACAAACAAATTCCCTTATGATGCCATTCATTCTATATGCAGTATTATACCAGATTGGTGGAAAAATGGGAAGGCCTAAAATTCAATTTCACTTCGAGCTGGTTTAAAAAGAAGCAATTCTACATATATTGCAGCCACAAAAACATATATTTATAAGCACAGGCTTTTACTTTGTAGGTAGAAACTGCACAGCTGTATACATTTGATTTTTTGCATGCGTAAGAACTTACTTTTACAGGCACAACTATTGTACTTTCTTCTCAGTATTTCCTGAACAGTTATGCTAATTCTTACATTATGTAGTTCATGTCTTTTCTTTGTGCTTTAAACCAGGTTGGGAAGGGGGAGAAAACCCTACATTTTAGCATGCAGGACTATCAAAAATCCAATCCAGAAAATGGAGAAGTCATTGGTGTGTCAGTGTTCCTGTGATATCCTCCAGCGCGCATTTTTGCATTGTAAAAATCCAGCATGCAATTGTGTGTTAAGATTGGAAATTAAAGCTAATCTCCTCAGTTGCCTTATGAATGTTATACACCAAGTGAAGCAATAGCATTTTGCTTTTTTGTCTTTCTACTTTAGTGAATTCTTTCACAGGTGTTTTTCACCTAGCAGAATCGGGGAAACACACAAAGAATTAAACACACCTGTCTACAGAAATGGGAGAGCCAAATGGAAGAGAATTACCTTGATCTTGGCTCAATTACCATTTAGTATAGTTCTAATAATTCACGTATTTTGGAAAGGTTGATGGGGATCTTGGTAATCTAGGCCTGCTAAAGCCTTTGGCCACACATCCATATTTTGAACCAGATGTCTGTGGTTTACTGACTTGTTTCCTTTCGTCCCACTGTGGGCCAGTAGTAGGAGTTGGATTCTTTTCTTGATTGGTTGGTTTAAAACAAATTAAAAGCATTTTATGCTACGTACATTTTGTAAACGACAAGCTTGGTCTGAAAATATAACCATTTTAGAGTTTTAGGCAAGTAATTTTACATAATTAAAAATGTTATTCTGCAACAAAATTTTTTCATGCTTAGAAAGTTGGAAGAGGCCTTCTTGGTAGTTACGAAAAATGGAAAAACAAATATGTACATTTTAAAATTAACTCTTAGAAATAATCTAAAAGTTTAAGAGTAGTCATGAAGACTTCAACATAAATGATATTTTGGTTTCTTTAGAAGGGATCACATTAGTTCTCAAGATGGAAGTGTCATCAGATCAACTGTAACTATAGCTTGACGCTCTGTGCCTCTATGCATGTGCACAGTTTGATATTATCTAAGTATCAGTAACAGTGATACCTAAAGCTACCATGGGTAAATACAGGTTTCTGATGACAGCATCGTAAGTACGGGAGAAAAGCTCTTGTGCAATTATGTTTATAATACCATCATATCCCTGAGGTGCTGACAAAGCTTCATTCATAGTTTTTCTGTGAGTTGTTTTTCTGTATTTCATGTATCACTTCTCTTTCTTGATGAAAATCATTGATATTTCTTAGCTTTAAATAAAGACACTAAGAATTAACATCATAATAACTTTTAGTAGCCTGGCTATTTTAAAAGAATTCAAAATCTCAATTTGACTTCTTAATGGTTGTAAAAGGTATGTTTTGGATAATAGAACTCTATTTTAACAAATAATGTAATTAATAAAGAATAACTCTTTGACACATATATGTTTAAAAAATGCTGAAGCTAGTTTTCTTTATTTTTTTCGTTTTCTGAATGATTTTTTATTGTATGTGGAGGTTTGTTATATTTTGCTGAGGCCTTGGCTCCCCAGTTGTAACAGTTGTACTGCTTAATCTGTAGCAGCCAAGTTAAATGAAACAGGTTCTCCAGTCATGAAATTATTATGGGGGGGGAAAAAAAGGAGGTCCAGTCCAGCCCTGTTGTGGCAGGAAGTGAGTAACTAGGTCATCCCTGACAGATGTTTGTATAGGCTGCTGTTAAAAACCACAAATGAAGGGGATTCCACAACCTCATAAATCTATTCCATCTAATCTAGACTTTAGGTTGAAAGGATTCTTTTTGCTGTTGTTTCATTTTTTATATCTAGTCTACTCTTCTTAGATGCAAATTGAGCCATTACTTGTTATAATTCAGGTGTATACAAAGATCTGTTGACCGTGACTTTCTGTGTGTGACTTTTATGCCTTTTCCACCCAGTCTTCTTTTTCTGAGAAAGCCAAGCCTCATTTCTTCAACATTTCCTTGTAAGTCATATTCTCAAAATATCATTCTTGTTGATTTCATTTCAACTCCATCCAAATTGTTCAAATTGTTCATGGAGTGCATTGCCCAAAATTGCACAGAATGCTCCAGCTGAGACCTCAGCGGCACTGAAGATTATAAGGTAATTAGGTCCTGCATCTCACATACTGCACACTTCCTACTACCTCTTGGAATGTGAGATGCCTTTCTGCAACATCATCATGTTGACTCATATTTAGTTTGAAATCCACTTGAACCTTCCTATCCTTCTTTGCAATCCTGTTGCCTTGTTAAAGCATCATCAGGTTATATTAATATACTGTGTTTTATTTTTGTCAATTTCCCTCTGTCTAGTATGAGCTTATTGCAGTTGTACTATTTCTCACATTATCTAAATATTTTGCATTCTGATCTGCTTTCCTGTGTTTGCAACCCCCTTCCAGATTTTTTGAAAATTTTACAAGTTTACTCCCTTTTCTATTTTCCAAACTGTTCAATGAAAAAGTGAATAGAATAGGATGGATGAGAAGTCCTTGAAGGATGTTGCTGCAGTGCCATCCTACTCTGTCAAGGAACCATTAAATAAATACTCTTTGGGAGAAATAACCTGTGTGTCAACAGTTACTTGAATTTGTCTACACTATTTTTTGTATTGCAGGCAAAATTAGAGAGGACCCAACTAAAGGCTTTGTTAAAGTACAGATACCACATTTACTGCTTCCTTCTTATTCAATAGGCCTGCTGCCCTTTCTAGCAAGGAAACTGGAGAGGTTTGACACAATAATGATCCTAGGATTACATTTTAAAATCTTACTACCTAATTGTTTTCTATCGTATTGTTATCTTCATGCCTGTAACTGCCTAATAACCTCTGACAGTAGCTCTCAGAGATGCATGGTTATTTATGAAAGTTAGGCCAATGGAATTTTTTTTCCTAAGACAGGCATTATTTTCATCATTTCTAGTCTTCTTGGACCTCCCTTGCACTTCGTGAATTCTCAAAAAACCCAAACCAAAACAAAAAACCTCTCCACAGCACCCTTCCCCTGCTCCCATCCCAGAATCCCTCCCATCCCTCTCCCATACAGAGATTATTTTATCTTTTAAGTGCTCCAGGGTAATTTTTAGCACATTTTCCTACGGAAACACAGTTTATTATGATCCCACATATGACCAGTCAGAACACACCATGCCTTTTGAACTTGTTGCTCACTCTCCAACTGAATGGGACCGAGTAGTTGTGGTCTCAGAGATACCACATTTCCACAGATTTTGTGAAAATAAGCAGGTACATAGAGAGTCTTCCATGGCAACAAGGAATTCAGCGTAAATGAAACCCTGATATCAGGCATTGGAAAACTCACAGAAGAATTTTGTTAATATTTCAGCTACAAATTTCAGTCATACTTTTTGCTCTGGGCTAATGCAAACAGGAGACATAAGGCTACAGGGACGCTGGCTTTATCCACTGCTTTCTGAACAACATGTTTAAGTCAGCAGGATTGGAAACTGGCATTCCTTAATATTGCTTAACGCATTCCTTCCCTTTTCTGGTCTGTGCGTCTTAGACATTTCTTAAAATTAATTGCTTTGCATGTCTGACACTAAGATATTTTGTAGACACATTAGGCAAATAAGAGCATTGAATATATGTCTTCTCTGTGTCACATTATTTGCTGTCTTTTACTTAGATATTGGATTTGAACTGTTCTTTGTCTCCCTTAGTTTGTGTGTGTGTGTGTGTGTAACCTTTTATTGGCTTTTAGGTCCTTTCCTAGATTAACTCATTTATCCTCTTAGCCTTCACCATTTGTTCCTTGTGTGTGTTTACTATTCCTTTAAACGCATTTTTAGTCATTGGTTCTTGTTTTCACTCTTTTGCATGATTCCTTCCTGTTTTTCAGTTAACCAAATAGCTCCTGATGAAGCCTTGCTGCTCTCTTTCAGTGCTTACTTTAAATCAGGGTAGTCTGCTCTTGTGCCTTTAATACACTTCTTTCAGTAACTGTCAGCTCTCCTATGCTCCTATTTCCTTATTAATTTCATCCAAAAGATCTACCCACCCATTCATTCCATAAGCCAAGAAAAATCCACTTTTGGAAGCCCATACTCTTTCTGTCACTCCATGCTTTCTTTGGCATCATTAATTTTATTGTTTTGTGATCAGTTTCGTATTTATATCTTCTGCCTTTGTCTCATTAGGAAGTATTAACTGATGAGCTAAATATGCAAAATAGCCTTTCCTCTCTTATCTCCTCAACTGTCTGAAATCTCAGTACTCTGAAAAAAAGGTTGTTCCAAATCAGCTGACTGTGGGGCTGTTGAGTTTTTTTTTGGATGTGTGCTTGAACAGTACAAGGGATAGGACACTGAACTGAGTGGATGTCAGAACAGTTGGAGAAAAGCAGCTCCCCTATTCCCAGCACAGGGGGCATTGCAGAATGATGCAGCAGACCAGCTCACCTGGAGCTGGAAGGGGACAGAGGCAGAGAATTTGTAATTAGAATACTGTTATTTTAGTATCTAATATTTAATCATCTTCCAGACTTACTGTTGATGTTTTGTGGCCGAAATCTGAAGGCCTTATTCAACAATTACAAAAAAACCCAAACCAACAACCGTGAACAGGTAAGACTCTTGCCTGAAAAAAAGCATCAAGACATGCCCCATTGCTATTGGAAACCACATACAGACATGGCTCTCTGCAAACACTGTCTGCCTCTAATGGCTTAAAATCAAAGGCAACAAAATAAGCTCCAGGCAAGACAGATACTTCAGGAAAGAAGATATAAGGTGTAAAGAGTGAGACAGAACTATGAAAGATGTGTGGAAAAGCATGAGCTTAAAAAAACATGGAGAGGAATCCTGACAGCTAAGAGGGGCCTGTTTACCTGACAGCAGCATTGTAAAAGGAATAGTCTGAGTGTAGGAAAAAATTGCAGGGAAGAGCAGACAAGTAGATTGCAAGGAACATGGGAAGAAAAGTAATATAATGAAATGAAAACAGGTGGGGAAAAAGAAAGGGAGTGTAGCATCCATCAAGATGATTTTTTTTATTTCTTCACCACGGAACATTTAAAACCAAATTATTTTTTATTAAAATGACTTAAACAAGAAGATTGTAAAACTGTTCTTGATTCTGCCTGGAATGTAGCTAATAATCAAAGTAGCTAGAGTTGAAGTCAAAAGGAACATTTCTATGGCAAAACCCCCCTGCAAATTCCATTTAATTTTTGTGTTTGGTTTGACAGGAAGCTGTTTGCAGGCTTCATGGAGATTTGGAGCAAAAATCATTATAGCAGAGGTGGATCACTGGATTTGTCTAATGGTGATGATATTAAAGGTATAATAAATGCAGTTTATGACAATTACATAGATGATAAAAATAGATTTGTGTTTACATAGTGTTTGTGTCTATTTCTTAAATGTAAGCTTAATGTGATAACATTGTTTTCCTTTTAGCTTCTCTGCATCTTGATATGCTGGTAGGGAAGATACTCTTGCTTGTATATTATTTATGTATGTTTTTGTTACCTTGCAACTCAAGAGTTGCCGGCAAGTGCCATATTAAAAATATTATAAAGCATGTAGTGCAGTATATGGCTCAAGGAGACAGCTCTAATTCAGTGAGCCTCAAAATTGATTTAATTGAGATCAAAATCACATTTTCCTATAAAAGTGTTATTGCACTAAACCAGTTTTAGAAAACTTTAACTGAACTTTAAAATTAATGTTAGTACAATTGCAACATTCCTATTTGCTCATAAATAGAAATGCTTTGTGAGAAACAGGTGCAGAAGCTGTTCCAATCTGAGATGGTGTTCTATCACAGCAATGCACTTGCTGTCACAGTCACATGGCATTTTACCTTGTAGTTGTGCCAAAACTGCATTCTGAATCTTCTGACCTACAGAACACAGCCTGGGAGATACTAGTCATTATCCCAACCCAGACTGGCCAGGAGCATGTTGGTGTGATACAGGGAGGGTCCGTACACATATTCAGCTTTGTTAGGAGAAGGAAGGACAGAGTGCTTGAGCTACAAACTTCCAGCATTCACCAAGACAGAAGACAGTATTTTTTTCTTTCATGTTTTCACAGCATATTACATTACATCTAACCTAGAAATGTCATAAATACATCATTTTGATGATGAAATAATTTAGGCATTTTCTACACAAGCTGCTGCACCAGTGTGTTCAGTTGCAAGATTATTTTTCTACTATGCTAGTTAAATCAGATTGGCTGCTGGTGTTGGCATAGTTATAGCATGTGTGTAGGTCTTTCTATATATGGGGTAGGTGAGTACATGTGTATACATATTTTTATGTATAAAATTCATAAATGTTGGCAAACATACAGTGAGGCATACTGTAATATCTTATGCTTTAAGAAAATACCAGTATGGGTCTATTATCCAGTGCCAGGCTGACAGGGAACTAACAAAGAATTTGAAACCTCTGTTTCACTGGCATTACAAATAACTGAGGAGATAAAGGATACTAAGTCTTGGTTGCTCTACTGTCTTGTGCCAAGTCCAAGACCATGGAAGAAAGTTACACACAAAATAGATGCCAAAAGCATCAGAAGTAAAGACTCTAATGATCTCTGACTCCTGACATTTCCCTGATTTGTAGCTGATAGAGACTGATTTAAGTTTGGAAGCATATAATTTACTACTTTTCCAAGGATATTGTCGTTTCTCGTAACTCCCTACTTTCATTCCTAAAAGTACCAGCCTGCTAAATCAAGTTCCTCTTCTATCTCTACTTCTTCCAATCATCTCGTGAATTTGAGGCCTTCCTTCTAATTACTGACATAATTTTAAAACGGTCTTATTTGGAACCTATTTGTAAACACACATTATTCATATAATCAGTTACCTGGCGTGGTCAGTCACTACACCTTGGTATTGCAGTATCTGCTGCTTGCATGGAACCTAAGCCAGCTAATAGCAAATTGACTTTGGTGGGAAAAAGAGAAGTAAGATATATGCAGTTATTAAGAGCATGTATTATTTGATATTATTAGATACATATCTTTCATGAAGACACCAAAATGTATTTGGTGCCTGTGAACAGTGAAGGTGAAGGTCTCAGAATAGGGAAGAAACTACCATGTCTCTGTAACTGGTCCCACAATCATAGTATATTCTTCCTTAAGAACATCTGGGATAAACTCTGGATTTTATGTGCAATGTTTGAAATTATGTCTCTTTGTTCTGTACAGGATGTATGTGAAAATTTTTTAATTGACATTTGACCTGAGTGCACAGTAATCTTTATAGATGCAATGTAGATGTTTCCAAAAACTCACTCCTGCTGTAGTCTTCCTTATTATCATTATTCAGACCATTAATACTTTTCTTTAAGCACCTTCCTTTGCTATCTGCCAGTTAACTTCTCTTACTTCCTAGAGATTGGGAACTTACTGTGATAAAATTTTCTTGCATAGATAATTCCAGTGACAAAATTGAAAGCTCTTACAATTTTCAGGTTTTTCAGGATTTTTGTTGCTTACCTTTTTTATCTTTGGAATAAGGAAAATTCCTTATGCTTTTCTGTTCTTCAACTATCTTCAACGAGAGAGTTACTACTGTGATAAACCTTGCGAACTTTCATTTGACACATGAGAAAAACAGCATACAGGCTTTTCACTCCTCTCTGTTCTGATCTGAATTTTGAGGTCCTCTTCCTCAGGAGTTAGCAAAACTAAATGAGTTTTCTGGGGCTTCACCTGGAATCAAATTTTCCCATGTGGGTAGGTGTGTGGCACCTTATTCACTGTCATCCAGTGCAATCCCACTGAAAGTTGATTTCTGTGCATCTACTATCTCAAGTTATGCCTGATGCTGATGGCATGCAGTGTTCACATCAGAAACCTTAGCAGCATGCTATCCTGTTCCTAAAACCTAGAAGGCAAAGAGAAAGATTTAATATTTATTATATTTTTTTAAAAGAGTGAGTAATACTCAGTACTATTTGAGTTGGATTTAGTTTTTAACATTTTGGGCAGGTGATGCTGACTGCTCACCACTGTGAGAGAAAGGCCATCTCTCTGGCCACTGGATCATAAAGTTTTATTGCAAAATAAAGACAGGGAATTCACGGAAAAGCATTATGTACATTTACAATGCTATTTGATAAGGGTGGTCTTTTGAAATTTGAAATTTCTGAAAGGTACTAATGAAGGTGTTCTCTCCTGCCATGATACTATTAAATTGGTAACACTGAAGCAATGTGGCTTTACAAATAAAGGGCTATATTGAAATCAGTGTCAGCTCTAACTCAGTAAGAAGAAAGTAGGTTTTCTGTAAACTAAAGATGGGAAATATGCCCAGCTCCATGTATTCTTGAAGTTATATAGATTGTCTCATCTGGAGATGACCTATATAATTCACACTGTGCTTTCAATCTCTATATCAACAACTCATGAAACTAAGAGATACAGCTCTGCTATGCTACAAAACGCAGACTCAACCCATATTTTGCAGCAGCTACTGTGCTCTGCTGGGAAGTCCTGCAGTATGTGCCCACTTACTCCTGGTCCCTCAATGAGGTGTTGTCACATTACAAGATGGCAAAGATCTGATTATTTTTTGTAGTGTTAATGTTTGAAAATATAAAAGACACTTCAGCGTTTTTACAATAGTTAAATTGCATGTCTGATAGAAGAAGTAATAAATGGGATCTTCTTCATCATGTCCTGTTCCCCTAATCAAAGCAAGTAGTGCTTTATTTAAACAAGAAGTCTCAACTATGTCAGTGGAGTGATTTGTAGGCAACAGTGTCTAAGCAAAACTGGCAGAAAGAATGCTTGCTTATGTATGGCTTTGTAAGGATAGCAGGGGTTTGTATTAAGCGGATGCAGAGGGCTATAAACAAAGAGACAATTTCTTTTACTTACTGCTTTTTACTTGGCAGATTTTAAAAGCAGTATGCTGCAGCAGGATATATTCATCAGGAAACGAGGAGCATGTTCACTTATGCTATCATATGGATTGTGGAATTATGAATATGTTTTAGTTTTAACCTGGCGAGAATATTCTTTGCCAGCTGGTAAGTATTAATATTGCAGTCAGAGTGAACTAGCACTGTTTTACTTCATGCCCAAGTACTGGAAATTTCCTGATGTAACTTGCTTAGGTAAAGTCTGAGAAGTCTTTAGGATCAAGTCCTTAAAAGCAAGTCCTTGTTGAAATATCAGATCACTTCTCTCTGAAAGAAAAAAAAAAGGAAAAAAAAAAGAAAAAAAAAGTATAGCTGTTACTAAATATATGTCCTGGAACAGACTTGTTTAGCAAGTAAACATACTAATTTTTACTTTAAGTTAATACCAAATTGCAAGGAAACTTACAGCTATGCTGTATACTTGTGGGAGGTGAAGATCTTAGATAATTTGACAGATGTCACTTTAAAAGGAAGAGACAGAATTAGTAATATGTGAGTTGTGCACAGAGCTGCAATCCAACATTAGTAATCTATTCCTGTCATTCTGAAATAGAGGGGAAAGTAGGTTAGTAGATGGCCAGGATGTCTCCACATTGCAACCACAAAATAAGCACCATGCCTGAGTGTTAAATAGATTCTTCATATACACAAACTGCAATATATCTGCAACCCATGATTCTTTATTCAGTAATCAAAGTCATTGTTATCCTTAAGTTGCAGTGGTAAATTAAAAGGCTTTGAATGACTTTCCATATATCTCATATTCTCAGTCATGACCATGTTAAAGAAGGAAAAACTGAAAAATTCGGCTAAGTTTGCACTTCAGTCTCTAAACTCAAGACAGTTTTGAAATTTGCCAGGTCGGTGTTGGTGCCCAGCTGGGAGCCCCAGCCTGGTGGTTGAAGCGGGTGAGGTGGTGGGCCTGGTACATGGCTACTGCTCGACTTCCAGTTCATCCGATGGGAGCTCCCGCTCCGCAGCGAAGCAGGTTGCGACTGGCGGCCAAAGCCTTCTCCCTCGGGACATCAGCTTCTTCCGAGCAGCCCCGAGTCTCTGCTGCCACACAGTCCTGTCCGGGAAAAGAAGAACACTGAAAAGTGGCAGGCGCCCGAGAGCGCCCGGAGATGCTGCCAAAACACGGTTCACCTGGAGCGCGCCGGGAAGCGCCCACTCAGCCCCGCCGCTGCCGCCCGCATTCCCGCGGCAGCGGGCTGGGCTCGC